>CAUYON010112416.1:0-30793 GCA_963573935.1 Arctocebus calabarensis | reverse complement strand
ACCTTATTCCCCTTCACTGCACCTTGTGTTAGAGCAACTACAGCCTTCATAACAGAATTCAGTACAGTGGTTTTTTGCTTCTCCAATCTCATGATGCTTTACTAAGAAGAATGTGTTCCGCCCTTAAAGACATTTTAATGATTGCCTTGGGAGTACAGACTCTTTATTTATTTATGCCCTGCCTGCAACTAAATTATCAAACCCACTACCAGTGTGTATCAACATTCTGCTCAGTGAACTGGATCCATCATGAAGTACACCATCCCTAGAATCTTTGTAGATGGACATTATCCCAATTTCTTGGGCTGGATAGGCAAGCTGTAGACAAGGTTAGGGTCTTCCTGACGCAGTTCAAAGAACATTTTCTTTCTCACGTGAGAGTTGCTAGTGGATCATGTAGAATGTTGCAGTATTGTTTACAGGGCCTGTTTCACCCAGCCCAGAAAGTCAGAGATGTATAGTGGAAAATTTACAATTGCATCTACTTTGGTTCCCAGGATGCTCTCATAACACATTACCCAAGAATCTACAATAATGATAAGAACACCTATATTTCTTATGAACTTGACTATATCTTATAATTTTATTGTTTATTTTGTGTTTAATGTACAGTTATTTCACACTTAAATTACCTTCAATTTGGTGATGTAAATTTTTTTTTTTTTGAGACAGAGCCTTGAGCTGTCACCCTGGATAGAGTGCAGTGGCATCACAGCTCACAGCAACCTCCAATTCCTGGGCTCAAGCCAGCCTCTTGCCTCTGCCTCCCAAGTTGCTGGGACTACCGGCGCCCACTACAATGCCATTTTTTTGTTGCAGCCGTCACTGTTGTTTGGCAGCCCAGGCTGGATTCGAACCCGCCAGCTCAGGTGTAGGTGGCTGGCGCCTTAGCCTGTTGAACCACAGGCGCTGAGCTGGTGATGTAAATTTTTTTTTTTTTTTTGAGACAGAGCCTTGAGCTGTCACCCTGGGTAGAGTCCTGTGTCATCACAGCTCATAGCAACCTCCAATTCCTGGGCTCAAGCGAGTCTCCTGCCTCCACCTCCCAAGTAGCTGAGACTACAGGCGCCCGCCACAACGCCTGGCCATTTTTAGGTTGCAGCCATCATTGTTGTTTGGCGGGCCCGGGCTGGATTCGAACCCGCCAGCTCAGGTGTACGTGGCTGGCACCTTAGCTGCTTGAGCCACAGGCACCGAGTCAAGACATTTGTATTCTGCATTTAGTAAGGTTCGCCCATACCCTTCTAAGATGCACTTATTATGGACCAATCATAATTGACCAAGGACCAACAGTAGGCCTATAAATGCGCACTTTTGGGTAAATGCGCACTTTTTGGTAAATGCAGTTGATTAAACTTTTTTGAGATACTTTTGTATTACTGTACCTACCATACATATTGTTGAATAGCCAATAAGCTGTATGTCACCAGTATTAGCAGTTTATGTGTCCTGTACATACCCATGCCTTTTAATTAATTAATTAATTAATTAATTTTGAGACAAAGTCTCATTATATTGCCCTCGGTAGAGTGCTATGACGTCACAGCTCACAGCAACCTCCAACTTTTGGGCTCAAGCGATCCTCTTGCCTCAGTTTTTCTATTTTTATCAGAGACAGGGGTCTCGCTTTTTGCTCAGGCTGGTCTCGAACTCATGAGCTCAAGCTCTCCACCCATCTCGGCCTCCCAGAGTGCTAGGATTACAGGAGTAAGTCACCTTGCCCAGCCAGTGTAGTTTTTATTGTGAGAGTTGAGAAGCTTGACCTGTGGTCTCACCTGAATGGGAGTTCATAGGCCCTGTCATCGAGGAGGGTCATGAAACTACTTGCGGTAAAGCCCAGATCAGCACCTTTTGCTTTTTGTCAACTTGTCAAAAAAATGCTTCCTTGAGTCCTCAAGTTCTACAGTATGGAGCATGGCATTAATCAATCACTTGCCATGGTCATACAAAAATCTCAATAGTATTCCAGTACTACAAAGGCCACATAAAGGACCCCTTCAAGAAGCTGGGGGTAGTCCAGAGTGTAGGAAATCAAGCTTAGACGAAGGGTGCTTATCCTGTCTCTCAAGACGCCATCTGCACTTAGGGCAAGGCATTTCTGCTTTACTTACTTTAAAGACCTTTTCAAAGTCCCTGTAGTTTGGAACCTTCCCCTCCCTCCCTCACGTACACATCCATGCTCGTCTTCAATTTTGACTCCAGTTCAAGACAATGGACTCACACCATTGGAATCTACCCCGTGCTTTTGTTTGACTCTCTGGCATTTTCCAGCCCATTTTTGGTTACTAGTGTTTTATTCTTAGACCTCATCCTGATAATTTCATAATTACTTTTGCCTATTTTACCCAACCACTTCTACTGCCACTCAGGCCTTAATTTAGCTATCACCTTACTTGATTACTAGAGCCTGAATTAGGTACCCATCCTTTAGAGTCCCAGAGCACCCCATTCTTCTCTTATCACTCTCTATTATAATAACCTATGTGCCTCTCTCCCTCCCCCACCCCCCACAATGCTTAGCCAGACTGTGAGTTCCACAACAACTCTCATTCACGGCTGTATCCTCAATGTCACATACAAGATGCCTGTAAACCTCTATTGAATAAATGAATTTATTCCACCAGTTTATTTACTCCTTTAAACCATGACTGTATCCTTGACATGGTCCCTAAACTGAAGAAAGACACTTTTGAATGTCTGATTTTAAGCAACAGGACTTCATCGTGGGTCTGCTTGGTGGAATTGGCTGCAAGTCAATACGCCCCCAGGTGACTAAACCTACTTTATAAAGTTATTTAATATCGACCAATGGAGTTACAGAAAATGGGCACCAAAGTCAATGGTTACAATTTTACCTCAATTACTTCTAACAGGAGAAAAACACCATGGCGTTATGGTTTTGTTGTTGTTGTTGTTTGTATTTTGTTGTCTAGTTGTTTTTTTTTTATTTTTTTGTTTTTTGTTTTCTTGTTGTTGGGGATTCATTGAGGGTACAAGAAACCAGGTTGCACTGATTGTATTTAATGGCATTATGTTTTGAGGCACCTCTCCACAGGTAATAATAAAACCATGTCACCAACTTACTAAAGGGCCCTCAACATGTATTTGCCATGGTAGGGAAAATATCTGTTCAGGCGATTGAAATGCAGATTTAAAACATTGGAGCACCACTCAGCGCCTATAGCTCAGAGGCTAGGGCAGCAGTCAAAAGTGTCTTTCTTCAGTTTAGGGACCCACATACACCGCAGCTGGCGGGTTCGAACCCAGCCCGGGCCTGCCAAACAACAATGACAACTACAACCAAAAAATAACCAGGCGTTGTGGCAGGTGCCTGTATAATCCCAGCTACTTGGGAGGCTGAGGCAAGAGAATCACTTAAGCCCAAGAGTTTAAGGTTGTTGTGAGGTGTGATGCCACGACACTTTACCGAGGGTGATATAGTGAGATTCTGTCACAAAAAAGAACCAAAACATTGGAGCAGAAATTTAAAAAGAAGGGGACACGCTCTTTGCAAGTGATATTCAGAAATATCAACCCCAGGTGAGGGGTGTTAGTTGGTCACCAATAGACCTGACAGGATGCTCATACCTTGGTGAATTTAGTAAGATCCACAATCTATTCGTTACCTTTTCAATTTAAAACACCTGAGCCTCAGAAAGATAATTCATTCTATCCAAATTCACATTAATAAAAGCAGAGTGCCAATTTAGTAATTTATAATAAAACATAGAAAACCAAGGGCAAAAATCTTAAAAGGCAATATGGCTAGATTTTAATGAATAAATATTTATCTTAAACCTCTTTATACTAAAATCCACCATAAATAAAATTAATGAGGAAGGATTAATATTCATATATAGAGAGAGACATCATATGAATTAACAAGAAAAAGATAAATGCTTCTTTTTTTTTAATTTTTTTTTTTTGAGACAGAGCCTCAAACTGTCACCCTGGATAGAGTGCTGTGACATCACAGCTCACAGCAACCTCCAATTCCTGGGCTCAAGCGAGCCTCCTGCCTCTACCTCCCAAGTAACTGGGACTACAGGCGCCTGCCACAGCGCCCGCCCATTTTTTGGTTGCAGCTGTCGTTGTTGTTTGGCAGGCCCGGGCTGGATTCGAACCCGCCAGCTCAGGTGTATGTGGCTGGCGCCTTAGCCCGTTGAGCCACAGGCGCCAAGCCTAAATGCTTCTTTTTTTTAAAAAAAACCTAGTCCTGAACCCAGAAGGATAAGTGTTTCAGTACAAAAGTGGGCAAAGGACATATATAGGGAATTCATAAAATAAAAAAATGCAGTTGGCTAATAGCCGAAAAAAAATTTTTTTTAATTAAAAATGCTCTGGGTTCACAATGAAAATTTCAATTCCTTCTCTCATCAGTGGTATGCTAGAGACTACTTGCAGGGCTTGAGACATCAGTCATAGTGGTTGTTTATTTTTCACTTGGAGAGCCAATTGTTAAACATTTCCCAGCATGTTACTGTGTGTATTTAAATCACTGCCTCTCACTGAATCCATTTCAACTTCATTTAAACTTTCTGAAGTCTTCTCTGCCATCTTTAAATTATTTTTTTACAGATAAGGTCTCACTCTGTCACTCAGGCTGGAGTGTAGTGGTGCAATCATAGCTGACAGCAGCCTCAAACTCCTGGGCTCAAGCCAACCTCCT
This sequence comes from Arctocebus calabarensis, assembly GCA_963573935.1. Classification (NCBI taxonomy): domain Eukaryota; kingdom Metazoa; phylum Chordata; class Mammalia; order Primates; family Lorisidae; genus Arctocebus; species Arctocebus calabarensis. Next base: position 26,124 of record CAUYON010112416.1, on the reverse strand, counting down.
GGCTCAGCCTCTTGAGTAGGTGGGGATACAGGCACGTACCACCACTCCCAGCTAATTATTATTATTATTTTTTTTTTTATTGAGACAGGGTTTCACTAAGTTGCTCAGGCTGGTCTTCCAGCCCTGGCCTCAAGTGATCTACTCGCTTCAGCCTCTCAAAGCGCTAGGAGTTACAGACGTAAGCCACCATGCCCAGCCTTCTGTGCCATCTTTAAAGAAGCCCCAACACCTATGGCCTCCTCCAGCTACCATACCATCTCTGTTTTCTTTCTTTTTCTTTCTTTCTCTCTCTCTCTCTCTTTCTTTTTTTTTTTTTTGAGACAGAGTCTCACTATTTTGCCCTGGGTAGAGTGCTGTAGCATGACAACTCACAGCAATCTCAAACCCTTGGGCTTAAGCAATTCTCTTGCCTCAGCCTCCCAAGCAGCTGGGACTACAGGCGCCCAACACAACGCCCGGCTATTTTTCTGTTTTGCAGTTTGGCCGAGGCCGGGCTTGAACCCGCCACCTTCGGTATATGGGGCCGGCGCCCTACTCGCTGAGCCACAGGCGCAGCGCACACTAGGCTGTTTTTTGGTTGTAGTTCTCCTTATTGTTTGGCAGGCCCGGGCTGCATTTAAACTCACCAGCTCTGGTGTATGTGGCTGACGCCCTAGGCCCTGAACTACAGGTGCCGAGCCCCATCTGTTTTCCTTCACAAATTTCTTGAAAGAATTCACTATATAGTACTTGATGAATCCATTTACTCATTTCTCAATCATTCTTCAATATACTTACGCTATTTTTTGCCACCATCACTCTCCTAAAACAGCTCTTGCTGAGCTCAATGGCCTGAATTCTACGAATAGTTCTCTCTTACTTCCCTTGCCCTCTTGGCAGTTTTCAGTTCTATTGACTACTACCTTCTTAAAATCCTCTTGTCCTTGGGTTTCAGAGACACAGGATTGGGTTTTCCTCCATCCTGTCTGGCTTTTCCTTTTCAGGTTTTTCCTCCTATTTTCCGCCTCAAAACGGTGTTTTCCAGGGATTGGTCTCGAGTCTATTTTTCTTCTCTATCCAATGCCTAGCTAGTTCCATCTCTTCCCCGGGGTTTAAATATCAACTATATACCAGTGGCTTTCATATCCGTATCTCCTCCGAGCTGCAGTTGCCTACTTGACGTCTTCCCTTTGAATGTCTCCAAAGCATCTGAAACTCAACGTATCCCAAACTAGAGCAAAGACTTTCTCTCCTTTTCCCAATTTGGAGTGTTCCCATCTCAATAAGATGTACCACCATACAAGCCAGAAACCTAGGAGCTGTCCTGGGGGGGGGTCTCTGTCTTCCTCATCTCCCACATTGCCAAGTCTAAGTTGTCTCTACCTTCTTCTTTTTTTTTTAATTTTTTATTGAATCATAGCTGTGTACATTAGTTCAATCATGGGGTACATCCCCCAACAGCTTCTCTTCTCTTCATCTCCACTTGCACCACCCTAGTCCAAGCCTCATGACCTCTCAGATGGACCACTGCGGGGGGCTCCGGATGGATCTTCCTGCTGTCACTCTTTTTTTCCCTACAATATATTCTCCACACTGAAATTGAGGGAGCTTTTCCAAACATGGATCTGATCATCTTTCACTCTTGTTTAAACCCCTCAGGCCTAGGGTCCTGTGTGATCTTGCGCTATGCCCACCTCTTCTGTCTCGTGTCACGCCACTCTGGTCCCTTTGCACTCCGGCCACACCAGTTTTCTATTTTTTTTTTTTTTTTCAGTTTTTGGCTGGGGCTGGGTTTGAACCTGCCACCTCTGGCATATAGGGCCGGCGTCCTACTCCTTTGAGCCACAGGTGCCGCCCAGTTTTCTATTTTTTGAATAGAGCCTTCACACATGCCCTTCCCTTTGCCTGGAATATTCTTCTATCCTCCCTTCATCTTTATGACTCCTACTTAACCTTCTGATCTCAATTCAGACATCACTTCCTCTATGAAGCCCTCTTGACTGAAATGCTAGATTGCTGGACTAAGGCAAATATGCCCTCCCACCATTCTAGTCTCCAAGGGCACCATAAATATCTCCTTAATTGCTCTTATTACAGTGTTATTTTGGGGTTTATATGATTATTTAGTTATTGTCTGTCTTCCTTACTAGACTGTAAGCTTCATGAAGCCAGGGACCAAGTCTGCTTTTGCTCAGCATTGGTCTCTAGCATCTGGCCTAACTACCACTTGATACACAGTAGGTACTCGATAAATACTTGGGAGGTTAATGAATGAATCACATAGTGATTTTTGTGTGTAGGAAATACATAAAACTATGACAGTCATTATTTCTCCCTTTGCTATGGCTTTCAGAAAGCTAAAACTCATAATTAACACTTGTGATGAATAATTTTATGTGTCAAAATTTTATGGGTCAAGGGATGCCCAGAAATAGGGTGTGTCTGTGAAGGTGTTCTGGAGGAGATTCGCATTTGAATTGGTAGACTGAGTAAAGCGGATGGCCCTTGCCACTGTGGGCAGCATCCGATCTGTGGAGGGCCTGAATAGAACAAAAGGCAGAGGACGGTTGAATTGGCTCTCTGCATGTCTGCTGAACTGAGCTATCAGTCTTCTCCTGTCCTTGGCCTAGGATTTACACCATTGGCTTCCCAATTTGCAGGCCTTTGAGCTATAACTGGAAGTTTACACCAGTGGCTTTCCTGGGGCCGCAGGTTGCAGACAGTAGATTGTGGGTCTTCTCAGGCACTGGAATCATGTGAGCCAATTCTTTTTTTTTTTTTTCTCTTTTTTCACTTTAAAAAATTGTCTCTATACATATACATATGTTTATTTGGTTTCCACTTTTTGCCTTCACAAAATTAAAAAGGCTTAAAATTTAATAACAATAGACTTGGTGCCTGTGGCTCAAGAGGCTAAGGCGCCAGCCACATACACCTGAGCTGGCGGGTTCAAATCCAGCCTGGGGCCCACCAAACAATGATGGCTGCAACCAAAAAAATGGCTGGGCGTTGTGGTGGGCACCTGTAGTCCCAGCTACTTGGGAGGTGGAGGCAGGAGACTCCCTTGGGCCCAGGAGTTGGAGGTTGCTGTGAGCTGTGATGCCACAGCACTTTACCCAGGGTGACAGCTTGAGGCTTTGCCTCAAAAAAAAAATTTTAATAACAATAACAATGTTTAAGATAGAGCCAATTCTTTATAATAAAGCTCATAATATATACACACATATATATATATATACACATAAGTGTGTGTGTGTTTTATATATATATAAATAATTCTGTTTCTCTAGAGAATCCAGCTGAATACAAAGCTTAATTACAACAATTATATTAACCCACTAGAAATAGCATATTTGAATTATTTTTATCTCCATGTGCTATTTCTAGGTTATTGACCCATGAGATCTGTTTTAGAATGAGATGGCCGGGTATGTGTGCTCCCTACATGTACCTATGGGTACACACGTGTATGGGTACAAAGAGAAATCAGTACATAAATACAAAGTGTTGAGAGAGATTGATGTCAAATGGAGACCTTGTCTTTTCTCTCTCTCTCTCTGTTGCCTGGGCTAGAGTGTCATGGCCACAGTCTATCTCATAGCAACCTCAAAGTCCTAGGCTTAAGCGATCCTCCTGCCTCTGTCTCCTAAGCATCTGGGAATACAGATGCAGCCACCAAGCCTGGATGGTTTTTCTATTTTTAGTAGAGATGGGATCTTGCTCTTGGTCAGGCTGGCCTCCTGACCTCAAGCAATCTGCCTGTTTTGACCTGCCAGAGTGCACAGGCTTGAGCCACTGTGCCCAGCGGTGGAGACCTCATCTTAATCAATGACTAATGGTGGTAATGGTAAAGCCAGTATCTTGCTAAGATGTCATTACCATCTTTACCATCTGTCTTCTTTCTTTTTTTTTTTGAGATAGAGCCTCAAGCTGTAGCCCTGGGTAGAGTGCTGTGGCATCACAGCTCACAGCAACCTCCAATTCCTGGGCTCAAGCGAGTCTCCGGCCTCTGCCTCCCAAGTAGCTGGGACTACAGGCGTCCGCCACAACCCCTGGCCATTTTTTGGTTGCAGCCACCATTGTTGTTTGGCGGGTCCGGGCTGGATTCGAATCCGTGAGCTCAGGTGTACGTGGCTGGCGTCTTAGCCCGTTGAGCCACAGGCACCGAGCCTCTGTGTCTTATTTCAATACTGTCACGATCTATGTGACTCATGCATGGAGGACTATAACACAGTTGGGTAGAGAGACCTTATTTCTCCAGATTCTATACTGTACCTGTGGGTCAATGTAACCCAACTTGCAGAACTTAATCATCTTTTTTAACCTTTTCTTTTTTTGAGACAGAGTCCTAAGCTGTCACCCTGGGTGGAGTGCTGTAGCGTCATAGCTCACAGCAACCTCCAACTCTTGGACTTGAGTGATCCTCTTGCCTTAGTTTTTCTATTTTTAATAAAGACAGGGTCTCAGTCTTGCTCAGGCTGGTTGCAAACTCATGAGGTCAGGCAATCCACCTGCCGTGGCCTCCCAGTGTTAGGATTACAGGGGTGAACCACCACACCCAGCCAGTTTTTTAATCTTTTTTTCCCTTGTGAAATATAACACACACAGAGAAGAATTCCTAAAGCATAAGGATACACCAAAAGCAGTATTTATAAAGCAAACAGCTATGTAACTACCAACAAGACGTAGAACATTGATATTTATGGTCTATACTGCACCTTGGATAAAGCCTTACGACATATTTGGTATTTTCTATTTGATGTGTGTGTAGTCTCCCCTGTTAGATGCTAAGTTCTTCGTGAACAGAAACTTGAGACTTTATATTTCTTTCTACACCCCACAGTGACTAGTGCAGTGCCCTAGATATGGTCGTTGCTCAGTACATTTTACATGATTGTTCTCTATGACTCTGGGAAGACTTCTGAAGACTAATTTTGGCAAATGAGAACTGTTTGAGGAGCTCAGTGCCCATAGATCAGTGGTTAGGGTGCCAGCCACCTACACTGGGGCTGGCAGGTTTGAACCTGGCCCGGGCCTGCTAAACAACAATGACAACTATGACAACAACAACAACAACAACAAAAAATAGCTAGGCATTGTGGTGGGTGCCTATAGTCCCAGCTACTTGGGAGGCTGAGGCAAGACAAGCCCAAGAGTTGGAGGTTGCTGTGAGCTGTGACACCAAGCACTCTACCAAGGGCAACATAGTGACACTCTGTCTCAAATAAATAAATAAATGAAAAAAAAAAAAAGAATTGTTTAAGGAAACACAAAATTACATCATTTGTCTAATTAATTATATACAAACCAGAGTATAAGGATGACTGGTATTTCATGATGTGGGGAGGAGGCACCCTGCGTTCCCTTGAGTTCTGGCTCTGGCCCAGAACATGTGTATAATTCCAGTTGAGGGTTTCTGTAGCATCTTCCTAATCAGTCTCTCTGTCTGTAGTCTTTTTTTTTTTTGAGATAGAGCCTCAAGCTCTCACCCTGGATAGAGTGCCGTGGCATCACTGCTCACAGCAACCTCCAATTCCTGGACTCAAGCGAGTCTCTTGCCTCTGCCTCCCAAGTAGCTGGGACTACAGGCACCCGCCACAATGCCCAGCCATTTTTTGCTTGCAACCGTCATTGTTGTTTGGCAGGCCAGGTTGGATTCGAACCTGCCAGCTCAGGTGTACGTGGCTGGCGCCTTAGCCCATTGAACCACAGGCGCCGAGCCTGTAGTCTTATCTTCAATTAATTCTTCACTGTAGTAACTCAAGTGATCTGAGGAAATATGGCCATGCCACTGTCCAGTAACTATTCATGAAGTGGTTCTCCAACTAGAATGTGCCTGAGAACACATTTGGTGCAAACTCACATTTCTTCTCCTATACAGAGATTCTGATCCAGCAGATCTGAGGTGGAGTCTAGCCCTCTGTATCTGTAAGAAGCACTGTAGGTAATTCTGATGCAGCTGCTTTGGGACTCGCCCATTAAGAAACGCATCTTTGAGGTCTCTTTACTTCAGCATCCTTGGCGTGGTACACAAGGCCTTTAATGGGTGTCCCCATGCTGACTATTCCATCTATGCCACTCCATTCCCATGTCACAGTCACCGTGATTTCTTGCTTGAACTGCTACAACAGTGTCCTTACTCTCAAGTCATAACTGCTTTAATCACCCTCTGCTCCAATTTTTGGCCCCAGCTGGAGCCAGACTGACCTTTCCAAATTGAAAATATGTCCGTGTCACTCCCCCACTCAAAACTCTTCGGGGATAGTTTCTCCAACTAGTCCGGGTGGCACAGCATCTGGATGTGGTGTTGTTCTTTCCAGAACACCCCGAAATAATTGATATATGAAATCGCACCATATGAAATAAAACTCTTCTCAGAGGAACACTTCTGCTAGCTGAAAGTATATCTACATTATGTGTGTTCAATATAAATTCATAGCCACAAGCACAGATGTCCATGAAAAAATAAACTGTTGAATTAAGCATGATCAGTACTGAGATTGTCTGTTTCATATTCAATTGCTACTTGTTCATTTGTTTTGTTGCTTACTAGCAGATAAGTAGAAGCATCTGTCAAAGATTAGGAAAAAATTATGGATAAAAAAGTTAAAATAGGGAAATTTCTACCATTAACTGATCGTTCCTTCCCTCCCTCCCTCCCTCCCTCCCTCCGTCCCTCCCTTCCTCCCTTCCTTCCTTCCCTCCCTCCCTCCTTCCTTCCTTCCTTCCTTCTCTTCCTTTCCTTTCCTCTTTTGTTGTTGTTGCACTGTGCACATCCACCATTAACTGATTTTTCTTTTCCTTCCCTCCCTCACTCCCTTCCTTCCTTCCTCCCCTTCCCTTTCGTTCTTTTTGTTGTCATTGTTGCGCTGTGAGCATCCCATGTGCTCCAGGCATTGTTCCAGGCCCTGACTGAGTAGGCATTGTCTCTGAAGACCATAGCTTGAGAATCCCTACTCTGGAGCAAAAAGTTTAAGTAACTTGGCATGACCAACCTGACTCTTCCAGATCTGGCCCCATCTTATCTTCCATTCTCATATATGGCCACTGTGCCTTCCTCCTATTACTCCTTGTGCCCAAGACTTGGAATTCCCTAAGTGTTCTCTGGCCTTCCTGATTATACACATGGTCCCTCTGCTGTTCCCCCTTAACTGCCAGATAAACCACTATTTATTCTTCCAGACTTAATCCAAAAGGCTCTTCTTTGAGGTACCTTCCCTTGCTTCTTGGAGTCTTTTCCTCCGCAAGGTCTTGCTCCTGACTGATTATATCATTTATCACATTACTGCTTATTTGTGGAGATATCTGGCAATGGACTAGGAGAGTCCTTAGTTTGAGATAGGGGTTTTGTCACCCATTCTTTCTTGGGTCCTCTGGCACTTAGCACAGCTGCTGCTGATGTGCAGTTGGGATTCAACGAATATTTGTGGAATGAATATAAAATTACAAAGGAGGCAAGGCTATCTTTCAAACCCTTCCAGCTCCTACACGAGCCCCTCTACTTCTTATTTGGCAGCTCTTCCCCAAGCCTGGGCACTACATACCCTCATTCTGCCCATCACAGAAACCCACCAGGATCCGCCATTATCGACAATAGCCTAGGCTTCAAACTTTTCCCCCCATATCCAAACCTTACCTATCCTGTGTCCCATCCCACTGGGGCTAGATTTTCAGACAAACCAGTGGTCCACAAACTTTAGTACAAATCAGAATCCCCTGGAAAACTTGTTAAAACACAGATTTCTGGGCCCCAGTTCTGATTCAGTGGGTCTGAGATTGGGCCTGAGAATCTGTGTTCCTTATAATTTCCCAGTTGATGCTTTTACTCCTAGCCAAAGACCACATTTTGAGAACCACTGGAAAATACTAATGTAAAACCAGAGGTAGAAGGTGATAATACAGAAAGGAATCCTTAGTTCATCTCGGCTCAGCCCTTCACTGAATTTCTGATTCTGTTGGCATGTCTAGATTTCGTTAATCCCAGATCATTTTCCCTCTGCTTCCCCTGTCTTCCTCTTCCAGTGTTCTGATCTTACATTTCAGGTTGTTCTCAGGCTTCTCCATTTGTGACCAACGCTGCTGTCCTCATTTTCCTTTCACAAAGCCACAGCTGCGGGACAAAGACAGCCCTTTCCTGAGTTCTTGGGTCCGTTTCACTGCCCTCTTCTCCCTCTCTGCCCCCTCAATGTTCCCCTATACAATGTTAGCACCCCAACCCCAGTGGCCGAGTGACCTTTCTAAAGCTTAGCTCCAATGAGGGTCCACTCCTGTCGAGCAGGGCTAGCCACTTCCCCCCACCCAGGCAGTGGAGTCCGGTTCCACGAACAGCATTAGCATGCTAATGACAGTCACCTGCTTGCCCAGCTTCTTTAAGGACAGGAGAAAGACTAAACAGGGCTCATTTATATGCTTCTGCTCATTTCTTCACTCCACAAACATTGATTGAGCACCTGCCAGACATCAGGCTGGGCCCAAAGGACCCTGCAAGGATACATCAAACATGAGCACATACATATCTGTGACAGTGGCTGTGAGTCCAACACAAGGCTTCACGGGGGATCTTGTGGCCTCACTCGTCAACATGGACAGACATTCCAGGAAGAAAACTCACCATCTGACCACTCACGAGCCCTCTTCCTCCTCAGCCCTCACATCTTCCCTGTGCCCAGGAAGCTGACCTGGGACCAAAGACTAGGAGGCAGCGACCAAGGTGGCTTCCAAACCTCTTTGTTGAAATGAGCATTATAATTCACACCTGTCAGGAACATAAAGCCCAGAACACAAGGATCCAAAACTTCCCTACACTTGACACACACACACCAAAAAAACCCACCAAGCACTGAAATATACACTCTGACACATAGCAACACAAATCAAAAATACACACTGACACACACACTCAAACACACAAACACACCAACATCACACACACTGATGCACTGACACATGCATAAAAAATACACACCGGCGGACACACACCGGCAGGTCTTAGAGAAAGCAAACTGCTGCAGGAGACTTGAATTGCCCACTTGGTCCAGGTCTTCGAGGTCCATCCAGTGTTCACAGGGTTTCCGGTAGTCTCTAGGGACAGGTGGGTCAAGTGGGGCCCAAGGGTGGGACACCAAGGATTCCATGCTAAGGGTTTCTGTCAGTGCTGGGCAGAAATGTCTGGAGCTTCAGGAAGCAAGGCGTGCTAAGGCGGGAGGGCAGCACACGGGGGCCCAGCAGGCCTCTGGATTTGGCTCCATCCTCCTGGCAGCAGCTTTCAGTGCTGGCTTCCAAATGCTCGCTTCTTGTGCTGTCACCATCTAAATCCCAAGTCCAGATGGGACTTAGCAGCGTTGAGGCCTTTTGGTCCACGATGCCCCAGCCTTTACCAGGGAAGACCTGTCTCCCAGACACCGAGCCTGGAAGAGCCAGTCACCTCTGACTCCCTGCCCCCATCCAGTTGGGCCCAAGGCTACAGTGGCTCTCAAACACAGCCCTGGAGTGTCACTGTCACTGCAGTCCTGGGCCCAGCCTCTCCTCCAGGTCCTCCAGAGGGTCTTGGAGACTCCGCCTACCCCTTTTCTTTGTTGCTGCCATCTCCCCTGTGAGCCTGCATCTTCCGTCTCACAGAACTCCCCTGCACTGGTCCCTAGGAAAGCCAGGTTCTTCTCTTCAGGCCACTCCTGGGTCTCCAGCACAATGATAGAGCAGTAGGCACCCACTGAATACTCGGCTCTTGGTGACTGTCCCTATTGCTGATCCTGCATTGTGTCTCTTCTTTCTTCTGCTCCCCCCTCCCCATGGGAATCCTCTACCCTCAGCTTGAGTGCCTCCGATGCCAGGCCCTGCACTTGGCACTTGAGATGCACTTTGAGTGCGTGTTCTCAACCAGCAAAAGGCACGTCAGAGCTCCCTGAGTGTGAGTAGCACCACCCCAGCAGGTGGAATCAAGAGCCAGGGAAGCTCTTCTTGTGGCCACTCCATTTTCTCTTCTCCTCCCTTCTCCTAGGCCAGGGCCTCTAGGTTGGGTCCCTTCTCTCTGGTTCCTACTTTTCTTTTGTCCTCTCTCCTACCTCCCTCTCAGTTGCTGCCACCCTAGGCATCTGTGGGTTCGCCTTCCATGCTCGGTTGGGAACTGCTGGGCCCAGGTTTCCCCCATAGACCAGCCGCTCTTCCTCCATCTGGAGTCCTTCTCAAGACCAGGGAACCTGCCCTTTGGGGGACTGGAATGGAGTGTCCCGCCTGTTCAAGCCCAGGGCATGCCAAATCTCCCAGGCTTCTCCAGTTACAAGAAGCTAGGAAGAGGCCAATCCCGGAAAAGATGGATGGTCTCAGGACCGAGAGGTGGAGTGGTGCTGAGAACAAGGGACAGGACCTGTAGCGGGCGTTTGGTGAGGATTTAAGAAAAGGAGAGCAAGCAGGCATAGCCCCTGCCTAGGGAGGTCCTCCACTGTAAGCACACATTATCGGCCGCCTTGTCCAGAGTTGAATTAGAGCTAAAGGAAGTCAGTGGGCGGGACAGAGACTGGAGGCCACTCTCGGTCACCTGCCTCTCCATCCCGCTGGACAGAGCTCAGCTGGGGCTGCATCCCCAGCCCTTCCTCCGACACTCCATCGCGCTCCGGCACTAGAAGGGGTGAGTTGTCTGAGCTTGTGCTCACGCTGTTTACAGCTCGGAGAGACGAGGCGCGTGGGGTCCAACTGCATAAAGTGCCCAACGGCGGTGAGCTCGGTTCCACGGAACTACAGTCCACAGCACCCGAGGGGTGGAAATGTCTGGGGAACACGGGGCGTCTCAGGACCCCTGGCTCCGGACTCCGCGTGTCACAGCTCAGTTGAGAGGCCGCAGTGCGGTTTCTGGCAACAGCCCCCTTTCTAAGCTCCAGTGTGGAGCGGCAGGTGCCGCAGGCTCCCCCAACCTCCGCTCTGCCTCAGCGGCGCTCGGCGGTCATTGGGGACAGAGGGAACAACAGAGGAGCATGGAGACTCCAGTGGCCAGTCACTCCCACACAAGCACCCTGGGATGTCGGTGGAAAGGCAGAGAGGGTACCAGGGGCCGGGAGGAGGGAGAGGAGGAGTGCGGAGCTCCGTCGCTGAGCTGAGCGCGGGAGGGGGGAGGGGCGGAGGCTCGTCTCAGCCTCCAGGGTCTGGGGACTCTGGATGTCAGGGCGAGCAGGAGGTGTAACAATTCAGCAGAGGTCGGGACGTACCACGGAGCCCAGTGGCGGGGGGGGGCAGAGGACGTGGTCACCGAGGGGAGCCCCCGCCCCCCTTCTCAGAGGCCTATGGCTGGGGTTGCGGGGAGTATTGGAACTGAGCTCTCGGTCTGGGGAGGCGGTGCGTTAAATCCGCCCCCCCTTTACACCCAACTTCCGAGGGAGGTGGGCGATAGAGGGGAGGTTGGGGTTGGAGCAGCGGCGAGGGGGCCCCTCCCTTGCACCTCCCCCCACTGGACTTGGTCGCGCCCGAAGTGTAACACTTTCTCTTTGTCGGAGGAGCGCCTCTGTTTCCTGTGCAGTAGCTCCGGTTGCGGCGGCGCCCGTGGCAGCCCTGGCGGACGCAGGAGCGATGGCAGCGACCGATATAGCTCGCCAGGTGGTGAGTGCGGGGCTTGAGTGCTAGCGCCCGGGCTGGGGGTCTGGAGAGGGTCAAGGAGACCTGGCTGCCGCTACAGCCGCTGAAAGGAGGACAGTGAGCAGAGTCTAGGAGCCGAGGCACCGCGGGACTTCTGCTCTCGGGGTCAGCGGCTCAGTTCCCTAGGCTGTCCCAGAGAACCGTGGTGGCGGGCGCGGTGGGGGGGGTTGGCAAAGCATGCGGGCCGGCAGCTGAACTTGCATTGCTCAAGAGCTGCAGGAAGCGCCGGCGCCTGGCTAGCTGCAGCTGCGGCCCCGCCGCTGGGGCGTTGTCAAATGAATGGCCGCACGAGCTGCTGAGCCCTCCGGGTCCCTGGCACCCCGGCCTTGCTGCGCCCCTAGGCACAGCTGCGCGCCGGGACCCTGGCCTGAGCTGGAAGAGGGACGCGGGGTTGAGTTAGCTTGGGGCAGAAGGCAGTGAGTGAGTGAGTGGTGAGGGGGGCGGGGAGGTGACTGGCTGGGGTAGGGTTTCTCCATATGCATTACATATGTGACTGCGTTTGTGTGTATCAGTGTGTGCGCATATATGTGTGCGCGCGCGCTCTCGTGCTTTCCCGGGCGGGCGGCAAAGGCGCCCGGATTCTGTCTGTGACCCTAGATAAGTCTGCCTGTTTCTCTGAATGTGCTCACCTCTGTAGTGTGGGTCCGTGTCCGAACGCCTGCCTCTCTGCTGGTCCTCTGGGCCACCGGGTCCCATTTGTGCGTCAGTGTGGGGTGCAGTTGGCTGGCCTGTAGGTGTCAGGCTGTGTATCTTGGCGTGGTTTTGAGCGGGCCTCTGGGGATCTGTTTTGGGTGCGTGTTCAGTGTAACTAGGCTTGTGTACCAAAACCTGTGGAGCTGGCTTCTTTCTATGGGGACTCGGGAAAATAAGTGTGAGACTTCCAAAATTAGTGCTGTTTCTCTTTTTGTTAGCGATTGACTCTGGGGGAAAAAAAAAAAATCTTCATTTAAAGAACTGAAGTTTTCCAGCCTGGGTTGTGCAGAGAAATCATGTCGAAGTGGCCTAACCTGAGGCCCCACGTTTGTTTCTTTGGCCAAAGTTTGGTTGCAAAGGGAAATTATTCCATTTGGTACAGCACCCTAGCTCTTCTATTTATCCATGGGTGTTTGGGATTTTAAGAAGCCACCTGGCACCTCAAGGCGAGGAAGAGGCGAGAGAAAGAGATATGTCAAATCCCATGGCACCAAATCCTACTTAATGACAATCTCTGAACCACTTAAAAATGTTTTAAAACCTTGTAGCTTACTTATTTAGGAGAATAGTTCATGCAATGCAATCCTAGTGCAAAAAAAAAAAAAAAAAGACGCCTCTAGGTATCTGGTGTAATTGAAATTGATTTGTTTTCAAAATCTGAATCCAGAATTGGATAGTACTTTCTCTACAGGGCATGTATTAATTTATTCCACCCTTTTGTCCGTGTTTAGAAGACCAGAAACCTCCCCGCCTCCTGCACACCCCAGCACAGAACTCTTTATATGCTGTTATGATGTGGAAGGACCAGGAGACAATGTTATATGATGAAAGAATTTGAGATAATTCTCTTTTCTCCAAGAATGGCACTGTAATATGTATTTCTTTAGTGTTTTGAGGGCTCTCAGAGTGCTTTTCTATTCCTCGTTACTTGTATTTTAGAGATGACATCGCTTAAGTGGAGGAATTAGTCTCCTGGATTACACTTGCTCCATCTTTAGTGAACAAAAATGACACTAATGATTTTTTCTTGTCAGCTAATGAATTTGCATCGACCTGTTCATACTGTCTGACCACCCACTTGCTGGGATTAGCATTGCAGGGCAGATGTTGCAAAGGGGAACATTCCAGAAGGTTGTGCTTCACCTAGGGCACAAGTCAAGTAACCCAGAGCACCCCTTTGTTATGGAGATGGGGGGTAGGAGGTGATTTAGGGCCACTTGGTTTGCTTTGCATGGTTCCAGTTTGTTCTGGCTGGCCTTGCCATGCTGTATGATGAAGAACATAATTATACATATACCAGATTCTGAAACTCAAAGAGCAGCCTGAGCACTTGAGACCTTGTTATCGTGATAAATGGGTTTCTGGGAAAATTGACGTCACTCTCCAGGCCCCCCCCCTCCGTCCCCCAGTCAGTGAAGCTCTTGTTTATGTGTCATTTGTCTCTCTCTCCTCCTTTGTGTCTGCAAGAAGTTATAATTCACCAGGGAAGACAGAATTACCTCAAGAGACCTTGGATGTCTGGTTGCTGCTTGTTTCTTCCAAGGAACATGTTTTCAGGGTTTGGGAAGAGAAGACTGGAGAATAAACCTTGGTGTGACTAGCTTACGACATGGTGCCATGGGAGTAGTTCCCTGGTGTGTGTGTTTGGGGGGAGTCCTTTCCAGAATCAGTTGAGGGTTACTGTGATCAAAACAGGCCTTAAGAGTTGTTGGGTACAGCCTATATTGAATGCATGTAACTTAAAGTTCAATTCTGGTCTATGTAATACAATTCCATCCCATTTGAATGAACACCACGAAAGATTCCGCATGGCAACATTATTTCTCCATAAATATCCATGGGTATTTATTTGATTGATATGTGTCCAGCTTGGCTGGCCCTTGTCAACTACACTAAAAAAAACCAGTAACATAGTAGATGGCTTTGAAGCTTATAGCTAGTTAGAGAGACAAATTGTGGATACTGTGAAATAACTGGAGAACTATAGAAGATCTTTGGGATGCCCTCCCCCACCCCCGCCCTCCACCCATGAGGTGGTGTTGGAGGCTGGGACTGCTATTGATACAGTGTATACTCTGAGAGGTTATATGACTTATCCAAGGTAACCTAGCGAGACAGCATGGGGCCCCAAAGCTGCATCCCCTGGCTCATGTACCAAGCTGTTTCTTGGGGTCCAGACTATTAAGTGCTGGAAAATGCTGGAAATAGAAAGAACATCTCATTGATTCCGGCTTGAACTAATAACACCATGTGAACAACAATGCTTTCTCCAGTAGCCATCCAGGTAAAGATTGTTCTCCCAAATGAAAGAACTTGTAGGGGCTAACTCTACCCTACAAAGTTAGTGGGGGGGATTGGCTAGGGGAAACTGTCCCAGAGCAACCGCGTATAGGTGGCGAGAGGATTCAAAACCTCAATATTCACATAGCTGTACAGGGAATACAGTGCTAAAGCAAGTTTACATGGCCCCAAATATTAAAAATCATTGAATCTTAGTTGAGGGTATGTGAGTTGTCACTACACTATTTTTCAACTTTTCTCTGTGTTTGAGATTTTTCAAAATAGAAACTTGAGGGAGAATTACAATGCCTTCCCCACATGTACATGGCCTCTTCCCTCAAGGAGTTTACAATCTAGTGAGGGAGGCAGACACAAATAACTATCTAATTATCATTGTGATAAGTGCTACAGGAGAGCGCCTGCCTGCCTTGAGAATTCATTTCAAGAGGACCTGATCCAACAATGGATGGGAGTCACAGGAAAGGCTTCCTGAGGGCATCAAATAGCAAATGTGAAGATGGTTGAGATCTCACTTTTGTTTCTGAGTTGGGAACATTTGATTTGTTAATTCACCCCCTCTTATTTTCATTCATTACTTCAGCATGTATTTATTGGGCACCAACTCTGCCAGTGCTTATGCCAGGTGCTGGGGATATAGTGGTGGCCCAGGCACACAGAAACTGTGCTGTCTCAGAGCTTCCAGATGAAAAGCAGGAATGAGCCCTATTTCCTTTTCACATCCTAAATCCTGGAAATGTGAGTGCTAGTAGTGTTCTTATTACAAAACTGCATTACAGCAGAGTGATTTGTGTGTATAGTATGATGAGATTTTGATCTGTAGTCATGTAAATAGCATTTGTTTTATGAAGTCTCTGCTGTAAATTTTCTATTAATTGTTGGCTTTATTACCCGGCACAGCCCCTGCCTTTGTGTGCTATAAAGGAATAAACCCATTGCATTAGCCTGAGCAAAACTAATTAGGAAGGTAAGTCCCCTGGAAAAAAAGGTATTCTAAAACTAAATAGAACTGATTTCAGGACTTGCCTGGGTTCTGGATGATCAGAGTCACGGTTTAATACTAGGCAGGCATGGTGGCTTATGCCTGTAATCCCAGAGATTCGGCAGGCTAAAGTGAGAGGATTGCCTAAGGCCAGGAGTTTGAAACCAGGATGGGCAACATAGCTAGACCTTATCACTAAAAAAACCCCCCACAAACAACAACAACAAAATTAGCAGGGCATGGTGATATGTGCCTTGTAGTCCTAGCTATTCAGGAGGCTGATGTGGGAGAATTGCTTGAGTCCAGGAGTTGGAGGCTGCAGTGAGCTGTGATTGTGCCACTGCACTCCAGCTTGGGCAAAGAGTGATACCCTGTCCCAAACAAACAATTAGCATGAACAATTGAGAAGGGCTTTTCATTGCATATACATTAAAACTACAGTCAAGACAAATGGAAAAAAGGAGAGAGAGAGAGGAGGAAAACCATGGATAAATGTCATGGGTCTTAGTCCAAAGCGTTACTGCTGGTCATTGGATGACACAATGCAACACCTACCAGATGACACAGATTCCTTAAAAAAAAAAAATATTGATCTTTTCATGATGCTTCTTAGAAATTAAAGTCCTGCCATGCCCCACCTCCCCCTCTTCTTACTGCATCCCCCTTAGCACCCTTCGGGGCCAGAGAAGAGTATACTTGGGTGATTTGGAGACTGCCTGATGTTAAAAAGATTCTCAGCTTAAATCCAAGATAGCACAGTCACGGGTTATGTGGGTTTTCTCTTTTCTTCTTCTCCATATTGCTTTAAATAAAAATCTTGGAGCCATCAGCCATGTAATGATGGATTATTTTAAGTAACAACTGGGAGGGGGGCAGAATAAATTAGAAACACAGACCCTTCCTCCTCAGTTTGGCAGGAGGAGGCTTTTGCTGCTGGGATTTGAAACCGTGGGTTTCTCTGCTGCCTGCACAGAGGAAGGAGGCCACATGCTCAGGAGGGCGAGAAATAATGTTATCCTCTTTTTCAGAGTCTCAGAGGCAGCCATCTGCTGAATTATGCAGCGCTGCTCTCAGCTGGCCTGGCGTGGGGTCATCCTTTGCACTCACTTAAAAGTGACCCGGGAAAAGATTCGCAGGCCTTCTCAGAGCCAGGCCTCAGGGCTCAGATTTCCCCTGCCAGGGCCTTCTCTGACCCCTAATGGAGGCCCTGGGGTAGCAGAAGCAGAACTCTGCTTCCTGGCCCTGATGAGGTGTGAGGTGGTGTTTGGTTTCCTCTTACATCGGAGGCCCCCAGCACCAAACGCTGGCGCTGAGGCAGGAACTGAGTTTTTTTCAGATCCCCATTAAATAAGACCAGATGGAGGCAGAGGCAAATTCAGACTCCCCAGAGGGCAGTTGGGCATTCACCCAGTGGCCTCTGGGTAAAACTTTTCTTTTTTAGCACATTGGAAGTAACAATGACCAGAGCACCTACAAAACTCTGTTTAATTTCCTGGCTTGAAGGGAATTTGGCTTTTTTGGGCAACTTGACCCTCCCTCGACAAGGGTCACCCCTGCCCTGGGGTTGGAGTTATTTTACCTAGACTCTGCTGGTGGAGTTAGGCAGGCTCATTAGCCCTGTGGCTTTGGAGCAGAACTCTGGAGCTGGCCAGGCTGAGGCTTAGGCCAGAGTCAGAAGAGAGGGGAATGGGGGAGTAAGTGGGGAGGAAAAGGAGCACAGGCCCTCCATAGCACTGACCGCCTCAGTGGCTTTCCATGCAGCCAGAAGGGTTGTGTTCTTTGACCCTTCTACTTCGGACCATCCACAGCCTGCTGTCTCGAAATTTTACCAGCATAAAGAAACACATCTGCCACTTGAGTCAGCTTTTCCATTTGAGAGTGGCTGTCTGCTTGACAGGGGCCTGCATCCTAGCACCATTCTGTGCCTCCAGAGCCCTCTGTGGCACAGGACAAGGCACTTCCTCTTTCTGTGTCTATGTTTCCCCTTTTGGAAAACGAGTGGGCTGGATTAGGGGATCGTTAAGGGTGTTTCCAGCTTTAATATTGTATAGTTCTTAGGTTTCCTTTTTCTCCAGCCTAATTTCTTTTAGGTCTTTCCCTGCTTCTGCTCTTGAATGAGGTGGCAAAATATAACTCCACCCTTTCGCTGCTTTGAGCCGTTGAGTTGGGTGGGGTTGAGAGTTGTAGAGAAGGTGAATGTATGCTTTTAGCTCAGCAGGGTCTCTGCAAGTGGAATAGAAACAACACCTCAGATAGTGTCTGTGGGTGTAGGTGTAAACAGCTATTCTTTCCTTATAAAGGTGCATGACAGCTGAATGTTTATCTATTGAATCCTACTTTAAATGCAATAGGAGAGCTGGCTATTTAATGGAATCCTGCTGTGAATCCTTTTATAGAATGAAAAGCCACTCTGGAATTTATCTTGTGTATTAATATCAGAGTTTCATCTACTGGATTTGCTAAAAATGCTGCTCCCCCCATGGTAAGGATAATCTCCCTGGTGCCTCCTCAGGGCCCCCTAAGCCACTCCCCACTGAAGGGCATGTCTGAGCCCCTTTAGTGGTGCTGCCAGCTTTTGCAGGCCTTATTTCTTCTTGGAACAGCCTCTGTGTTTCTCTCCCAGTACAGGCCATTATGACTACTATCAGTTTCCTCTTAGCCTGGATTAATCAGCATAAGGGGAGTTCTGATATTTGATGTGTTGGGTGCATTGGACATTGGAGGGCTTTTTTAAACCTCTGAGAACTTACCAGTGCTTTCGTGGTTCTTATACCTGATAATACAGACGCATTCACTCCCTCCATGGCATTGAAAGCAGCAGATGGGACTATCAGCTGCCTGATTGTCTTACGAAGGTTTTTTTCTACATGTTTCAGGATATATGATTTGGTGTCTGATTCATAGGAATCTTTAGAATACGAAGTTATACTGTATAACAGTGTGCTATTCATATTATATGTAATAATAAGTTATACTGCGGTTTTATTGTATTATTGGGAAAATACATGTTTTATATACAATAAAATTGCCTTGAAGCTAACTGCTCTGATTAACTAAATTGTCAAGCACCTTTTTACTTGTAGTTGAAGATTTTTCTAAAGTATCTGAGGCCACTTTTCCACCCAGGAAATTATCATCATAGACTCTTTAGAATTTTTTTTTTTTTTCTTGAGACAGGTTCTTGGTCTGTTATCCAGGTCAGTGTAGTGGCTACATCATGGTTCACTGGAGCCTTTAACACCTGGACTCAAACAATCCTCCTGCCTCAGTCTCCCACGTAGCTCAGACTACAGACACATGCCATCACACCTAGCTAATTTTTCTTTGTGTGTGTGTGTAGAGACAGGTTCTTGCTGTTTTGCACAGGAGATGGTCTTGAACTCCTGGGCTCAAATAATCCTCCCACCTCAGCCCCTCAAAGCGCTGGGATTACAGGCATGAGCTATTGTGCCTGGCCTAGCTTTTTTAAAGGCCATAGTCAAGATTGAATATTTTTAAAAAATAAAACAACAGAGGCCAGGCACAGTGGCTCATGCCTGTAATCCTAGTACTCTGGGAGACCGAGGCAGGTGAATTGCTGGAGGTCATGTGTTCGAGACCAGTCTGAGCAAGAGGAAGACCCCATTTCTAAAAATAGCTGTGTGTTGTGGCAGGCACCTGTAGTCCCAGCTACTTGGGAGGCTGAGGCAGGAGAATTGCTTGAGCTTCAGCCCAAGAGTTTGAGGTTGCTTTGAGGTATGATGCCATGACACTGTACCGAATGTGGCAAAGTGAAACTCTGTGTCAAAAAATAAAACAACACTTTTTTCTTGTTTATAAAAGTAAGGTATGCCTATTGTAGGAAATTCAGAAAGCAAAGAAAAGCAACATTGCCTACAACCCCTCTAACCAAAAGTAACCACTGATACCATTTTGATGTATAGTGTTCCAATCTTTTTTTTTTTTTTTTGTAGAGACAGAGTCTCACTTTCTCGCCCCTCAGTAGAGTGCCGTGGTGTCACACAGCTCACAGCAACCTCCAACTCCTATTAGGCGATTCTCCTGCCTCAGCCTCCTGAGTAGCTGGGACTACAGGCGCCCGCCACAACGCCCGGCTATTTTTCTGTTTTTGCAGTTCGGCCGAGGCCGGGCTTGAACCTGCCACCTTTTTGTATATGGGGCCGGCGCCCTACTCGATGAGCCACAGGCGTAATCTTCCAATCTTTAAAAAAAAAAAAAAAAAAAGAACACATACTCTCCCCCCCCCATCCTTGGGATCTTGGGATTATCCTGGATATACAGGGTGTTTCCCCCCCAGCCCCTGTGGTTGTTTTGCCTACTAGTATTTGATCATGTCATTAAATATTCTTAGAAAATATTTTTATTAGCTGCTTAATATTTCATCATGTATCATTGAACTGATGAATTAGTTTGAGTAGTCTTAGAGATTTGCAGGATCAGTACTGAGGGCAGGAGATAGAGAACCGGAATGTGCAAGAGCTTGGGTCCACAATTAAGTAACTGATGAGGCTGCTAAAAAGAATCCTATGCCAGGCCGGGTGGCTCACGATTGTAATCCTAGCACTTTAGGAGGCTGAGATGGGTAGATTGCTTTGGGACCAGCTTGAGCAAGAGTGAGACCCCCTCTCTACTAAAAATAGAAAAGGAAAAACTAGCCGGGCATAGTGGTGCATGCCTGTGATCCCAGCTACTTGGGAGGCTGAGGCAAGAGGATCACTAGAGCCCAAGACTTTGAGGTTGCTGTGAACTATGATGCCACAGCACTCCATTTAGGGTGACAGAGTGAGACTCTGTCTCAAAAATATATACATACATACATAAAAAGAATCCCATTTCAGGATTTTTGTCCTTTCCTAGCTTTTGGATGCAAAAGGCTGGAGGAGACAGTTCAGGGAAAACCTAGTCATCAACAATGAGTTCCAAACATTTTTTTTTTCCCTTCATCATTCAGAATGACAGCCCCTAACTTAGTCACACTGCTTTTAAACAGAGGCAGAAAATACTCCATCAACAGAGAGGCACCGTCAGTCCCCAGAGACCTCAAGTACTGCTCTGCTGCTGTGCCACAGAGGTGGGAAGAGGGGCGGAGGGAAGAGAGGGACAGGAGTCGCCTACGTGGGTGCTTCTGTGACTCTTTCCTTGCAGGACAGCAGCAAGGGGAGAAAGATGCACAGCTGGCACTGCCCTAACTGGGTCTTCCTAACACGAACTTTACAGATATTCAACTAAAAGACAAAATTGGTGCGTCCGCAGGAGAGGAGGTGGAAGAGAAAGCGCGCAGTGCTTCTGCCTGTGATATGAAACGTGGCATCACGTATCTCAAAACCGCAGGTGACTGCAGAGGAGGCGAAAACAGGAAATGGGACTGGGGACGGGAGGGGGTTCTCTCCGTTCTCAGGAGTGCGCTCTCATTTCGCCTTCCTTTTAGCTCCTTTCAGACTCTCTGCATCCTCATTATCTCTGCTGCAAAGCTGAGTGAGGACGGTCCTTTTTATATATATATACATATATTTTTTTTTTTTTTGGAGACAGAGCCTCAAGCTGTCACCCTGGATAGAGTGCTGTGGCATCACAGCTCACAGCAACCTCCAACTCCTGGGCTCAAGTGAGTCTCCTGCCTCTGCCTCCCAAGTAGCTGGGACTACAGACGCCCGCCACAACGCTCGGCCATTTTTTGGTTGCAGCCGTCATTGTTGTTTGGTGGGCCCAGGCTGGATTCGAACTCGCGAACTCAGGTGTACGTGGCTGGCGCCTTAACTCATTGAACCACAGGCGCCGAGCCTCTACATTGTTTTCAACAGATGGATTTTTCTCTTCATCATAAATCGTATTTTTCTGTTCCTTTACATGATGGCAGTTTTCTTACTGGATGCCAGAGTTCGTGAATTTTATCTTTCTGCCTGCTGAGTATTTTTGTAGTCCTGTAAAATTCTTGAACTGTATTCTATAGCACAGTTACATTACTTGGAAATGGATCCTTTGAGCTCTTAAAATTTGTTAGGCAGAACTAGAGCAGTGTTTTGTTTAGGGTTAATTAATTTCCGTTTACTGAGTCAAGACCATTCTTGGTTCTCAACACAATACCTGTGATTTATAAGGTTTACCAGTCTTATAAGACTGAGTGCCAATTTCTGCCCTGTTTTATCTCTGAGCAGTGTTGTCTTTTTTCCTTTTGGATGGCTGTTACCTGGGCTTTTGGTGGTTTTCTCACATTCTGCAGAATATTCAAGGAGAACTCTCAGCATATCTCTATATGAAGTTTTCTCTGCTTGAAGCCCTCTCCTCTCCAGTGCACTATTGTGCAAATTATAGCTGTCTAGGTGTCCATAAAATCTCAGCTTTCTCCGCAGATCAGGTTGTATTAAGGTTCTCCCTGGATTTCCACTCTTTGCATCATGCCCTAAAAATTCTTCTAAAGCAGTAAGATTAGACATTTGCAGGTGTCACTTTATTTATGTCTCATAGCTAAGGACTCACTGATTTTGTCACTGGATGTTCAACGTCTTAAAAATCAGTGCTTCAGGGTGGTGCCTGTGGCTCATCGAGTAGGGCGCCGGCCCCATGTACCGAAGGTGGCGGGTTCAAACTTGGCCTCGGCAGAACTGCAAAACAGAAAAATAGCCAGGCATTGTGGTGGGCGCCTGTAGTCCAGCTACTAGGGAGGCTGAGGCAAGAGAATCGCCTAAGCCCAGGAGTTGGAGGTTGCTGTGAGCTGTGTGATGCCAGGGCACTCTACGGAGGGCAATAAAGTAAGACTCTGTCTCTACAAAAAAAAAAAAAAAAAAAAAATCAGTGCTTTAGGGCGGCGCCTGTGGCTCAAAGGAGTAGGGTGCCGGCCCCATATGCTGGAGGTGTCGAGTTCAAGCCCAGCCCAGGCCAAAAACGGCAAAAAATAAAATAAAATAAAAAAATCAGAGCTTCATAAACTTTGTCCAAGTTTTTGGTTGTTTCAGTAGGAGGGTAAATTCAGTCCTTGTTATTCCATGCTGGCTTACAGAAGAACTAGCATTCTTCCTTTTTTTGGTCATATTTAATGTGGTAAAAGTATTTAAAAACATACTCAGCACTGGCAAAAACATTTTTGTGTATGTTGCTGTTGATGGGTAAATTGGTACAAACTTTTTGGGAAGCAACTTGGAAATGTTTGTTAAGATACTTAAAAATATTTAACTCTATGATTGAATAATTGAATTTCTAATAAACTAGCATAAGAAAATAATAAAAATGCAAGTGTTTCATTTATAATAATCTACATAGCAATGTTATGCACAATAAGGGAATATTTGTAAGATCCTAAAAATCCAATAACAGACACACAGGTAAAGTAATATCTGTTTATGAACTTACAGCATATGGTTATGATATCTATAAAAATCATGTAATGATAAAGATAAATGCTTATATTATTATAAAATAAATAAAAATATTTATAAATATAATAAATAAAGTAAATTATGTGCTACTTAAAATTCCTAGAAGCAAATAAATAAATATTATCACTAAATATATATCTTTGGTTGTATTTGGGAACAAGTATTGTGGGTAAATTTTCCTTTCTTTTCTTTTGTTTTTTTTAGAGAGAGTCTCACTATGTCGCCCTCGGTAGAGTGTTCTGGCGTCACAGATCACAGCAACCTCCTTGGGCTTCACCAATTCTCTTGCCTCAGACTCCCAAGTAGCTGGGAGTACAGGGGCTCACCACAATGCCCGGCTATTTTTTGGTTGTAGTCGTCATTGTTGTTTAGCTAGTCTGGGCCGGGCTCTGCAGCCTCGGTGTGTGGGGCTGGCTCACTACCCATCGTGCCAAGTCGGTAAATTTTTATAATGAGTAAAATACTTCAAAAAAGATTGCAGCATCTGTGGCTCATTGGGTAGGGTGCTGGCCCCATATACCAAGGGTAACAGGTTCAAACCCAGCCCCGACCAAACTGCAACAAATAAAAAAATTAGCCAGGTGTTGTAGGGGCATCTGTAGTCCCAGCTACTCGGGAGGCTGAGGCAAGAGCCTAAGCCCAGGAGTTGGAGGTTGCTGTGAGCTGTGATGACACAGCACTCTATCAAGGGCCATAAAGTGAAACTCTGTCTCTACAAAACAAAAGATTGCTGTGGCTCACGCCTGTAATCCTAGAACTCTGGAAGGCCTTGGGGGCTGGATTGCTTGAAGTCAGAAGTTGGCGATCAGCCTAAGTAAGAGCAAGACCTGGTCTCTTAAAAACAGCCTGGCGGCTCAGCGCCTGTAGCTCTGTTGTTAGGGCACCGGCCACGTACACCCAGGCTGGCATTCGAACCCAACCCGGGCCTGCTAAACAACAACAACAACAACAAAAAACAGCCCAGCGTGGTGGCGGGGTACCTATAGTCCCAGCTACTTGGGAGGCTGAGGCAAGAGAATCGCTTAAGCCCGGGAGTTGGAGGTTGCTGTGAGCTGTGATGCCACAGCACTGTACCCAGGACGACATACAGTCTCAAAAAAAAAAAAAAAAGATTGTTATCATAATCTTGGGTTGATTATACTTTAAAAAAGAACCCACTCAAAAAAAAAAAAAAAGAAGAAGAAGAAGAAGAACTC
The DNA here is from genome assembly GCA_963573935.1 of Arctocebus calabarensis. Lineage (NCBI taxonomy): Eukaryota > Metazoa > Chordata > Mammalia > Primates > Lorisidae > Arctocebus > Arctocebus calabarensis. The sequence continues at coordinate 1,981 of CAUYON010112416.1, read as the reverse complement.
ACTCCTTGTAAGTCCTTATAAGAAAATAGGTAGATTCTGTGCTGGGTGGAAGTTGTTAATGAATAAATTTAGCAATTTAATGTAAGTTAACCAGGCAGCACTTAGTAAGTGGCAATCACTATTATATGGATAATATAGTGGCAATCACTATTATTATATAGCTTGCAAGGACTTACTTAAACAAGGAAAGATTTTTGGAGTGAGAAAAGACACTAATGAAGATGGCTAACTGCCAGGAGTTATGGTGGTTTAGAGACTGAGTTTAACAGTCAGGCTTGCTTCTGTTCAGTTTTTTTCCTTTGTCACTTCTCAGCTGAGAGGTTGAGCAAGTTATTTAATTTTTCTGAGCCATAGTTTCCTCACTAATACAATGGAGATAATAATAATGCCTGCCTCAAAGGACTGATGAAATTAATAGAGAATTTACCTTTTGGTGCTAGATATTATTAGCAAGCAGAGTATATTAATGATAATTACAATGATAACTAGCTGTCATTCTTTACTTACTTACTATGTGCTAGATACTATCTCAGGGTACTATATTTACATTAAGTAATTCTTTTTCTTTGAGACAGAGCCTCGAGCTATCACCCTGGGTAGAGTGCTGTTGCATCACAGCTCACAGCAATGTCCAACTTCTGGGCTCAAGCAATTCTCCTGCCTCCGTCTCCCAAGTAGCTGGGATTACAGGCGCCTGCCACAACGCCCGGCTACTTTTTGGTTGCAGCCATCATTGTTGTTTGGCAGGCCTGGGGCTGGATTCAACCTGCCAGCTCTGATGTATGTGGCTGGCGCCTTAATCGCTTGAGCAACAGGTGCTGAGCCTGCATTAAGTAATTCTAATTCTCATAATACCCCTGTAAGGTAGGTGGTAGTATCATCTCTGTTTTTCAGATGAAGAAACAGAAGCACAGAGATGACAAATAACTAGCCCAAGGTCATATAGTTATTAAGTGGCAGAGGAGTAGAAGTGGAAAGGACTAAATTGGAAGGTACTATAGTAGTCAAGAGAAAATAGTAACTTGAATTAAGATTATGGCAGTGGCGATGATGTTAGTAGTCAAACAGTATGGTGCATTTATGTATTTAGCTTTTCCAATTTATCAAAAGCTTTTGGGCGGTGCCTATGGCTCAAAGGAGTAGGGCACTGATGCTGGAGGTGGCAGGTTCAAACCCAGCCCCGGCCAAAAACTCCAGGGCTGGGCCTGAACCCACCACCTCCGGCATATGGGGCCAGCACCCCAGTCTTCCAAGCCACAGGCACCGCCTCCCCCCACCCCCAAAAGCTTTTAACCAAGTTTCAGAAGCCTCCTGGAATGAATTTTTTTTTTTAATAGAGTCAGAGTCTCACTTTATTGCCCTCAGTAGAGTGCTATGGCGTCACAGCTCACAGTAACCTCCAACTCCTGGGCTTAGGCAATTCTCTTGCCTCACCCTTCCAAGTATCTGGGACTACAGGCGCCTGCCACACTTGGATATTTTTGTTGTTTTTGTTGTTGTTGCAATTTGGCCAGCCGGCTGGGGCTGGGTTTGAACCCACCACCCTCGGTATATGGGTATATGGGGCCGGCGCCCAACCCACTGAGCCATAGGTGCTGCTCCCAGGAATAAAAGATTTTAATCTAAGTAAATAGCAAGTTTTATTAGACAGCTTTTAAGATGTAAAAAATGGAAGAAATTGCCTACTTCATCAAAGAGAACCTACTTGTTTACTAATTAGTACCTTAGAATTATCTACTCCTTTGTTAAATGACTAGAGTTAGCTATTTTAGTAAAGCTATTAAGACTAGGGCGGCTCCTGTGGCTCAGTGAGTAGGGCGCCGGCCCCATATACCGAAGGTGGCAGGTTCAAGCCCGGCCTCCGCCGAACTGCAAAACAAAGAAATAGCCGGGCGCTGTGGCGGGCACCTGTAGTCCCAGCTACTAGGGAGGCTGAGGCAAGAGAATCGCTTAAGCCCAAGAGCTGGAGGTTGCTGTGAGC
>CAUYON010112413.1:0-16025 GCA_963573935.1 Arctocebus calabarensis | reverse complement strand
AAAACTGAAGAACCCATAATTAGTTCCATTTTATTTATTTATTTATTTTCTTTAGAGACAGACTTTCACTTTATCACCCTCAGTAGATCACTGTAGTGTCACAGGTCACAGCAACCTCCAGCTCTTGGACTTAGGCAGGCTTGCTTTCTTTCTTTCTTTCTTTCTTTCTTTCTTTCTTTCTTTCTTTCTTTCTTTCTTTCTTTCTTTCTTTCTTTCTTTCTTTCTTTCGACAGAGTCTCACTATGTCGCCCTGGGTAGAGTGCCGTGGCGTCACACAGCTCACAGCAACCTCCAACTCTTGGGCTTAAGCGAGTCTCTTGCCTCAGCCCAAGTAGCTGAGACTACAGGTACCCGCCACAACGCCTGGCTATTTTTTGGTTGCAGTTGTCATTGTTTAGCTGGCCTGAGCTAGGTCGAACCTGCCAGCCTCAGTGGATGTGGCCGGCACCGTAACCACTGTGCTACGGGCCCGAGCCCCTAAACTCTCTTTTCAAATCTCCCCCTTTCATGTTGGGTGGCATCGGTGGAACCCAAGGGTATTTCCACATTCTTTAGGCCAGATGGGTTCCAATGCTTCTAGCTATGAGACTTCAGCCCCAATCCTGAGCCCTCTGGAAACATCTAGCTCAATGTCCTGTCTCACTGGGCTCACTGCCTCAGAGGAGGACTCTTCCTGGGAAGGGGCATCAAGAACAATGTTGGGATCCAGGCCTGTCACTGAAACCTCTTTTTCACAGTGAGGGCACGTAGTAGCCTGCGATGCCAGCGGATTCCCTTGGCCTGATGCCAGCTCTGGTGTCCTGCAGCCACGGGCCCCAAGGAGGGCAGGTGCTGCCCAGCCTGGCTCTGTCTGTCTGGGAGCTGGATCTCAATGGTGCTGTTGGACCAAGCCCAGGTGAGGTTAAGGCAGGTTTAATGCACCTGGAGGCTCCGTCCCCAGTCCCAGGCACATGGGAGAGGCAGAGAGAGTGTGTCAGCTCATTGTCATCTGCTGGCCAACTGCTGGGGTCACAGATGACAAGAGGCAGCTCGGAAATCAGGGCTTTGGGTTTAGGAAGTGAGATTTCTGTAAAAGCGCTTTGAGATTTAGCCTGTAATTGGCAGCTTTGCTTCTAATCGCTCTCAAGAGACAAGCCATAAAACTCTGATTATCCCTAAACCCAGAGCAGAAAGGGCCGCGGGGAGGAAGGTGGCCCTTGCTCTCCCTGTAATGTGCTCACCCCTGCCAGCTGCTGCCAGCGTCAGACGGATGATGGGTGCGCCAAGCTTGAGGCTCAGGGCCTTCATCCTTCTTCCTTCTTGATTAAAAAAAAATTATATCCCCAAACCTCCATTACTGCAGATTCCCTGACACTCTGCTCTGAACTAACCTTTAAGATGAAATGAGGTCCTTTCCCACTGTTTGTCCCTTCAAGTGCCCTCTCGTATCTTGAGACCAGGAAGTAACTCTCCACGTTTCAAAATACTTCCCTTGCTAATTTTTAAACCTTTCTATTGTCCCTTCATTTTCAGGATAAACATCTGCGTTTTGTTTACCTTTCTCTTTCCGGCATGATGGATGCTTAAGTACTTGTAAACTGTAAAGCAGGTTGTTAATATGATGCTATTATTATCGTGACTATTCAAGGTACTTAAGATGTGTCTGCCCCAGCCCCAATCCTGGGCCACTGTGATATGGCCCCTCTAAGATGACCAATTCCAGCCAGAAAACAAGCAATTATAGAAGAGGGTGAATACTCAACCTACTGGATGAAGGCCTTTTGTCAGGATGCAGAGAAGAAAACTCTAGAGAGAAGGAAGCACGGCTAGGCTTGGAGAAGTCTACATCTGCCTGTGTCTCAGCCCCCCCTTTGACCCATTCATTTAATTTCTTAAGGAATTTCTGTGTGCCAGAATCGCCCTAGGGAAAAGCAAGAAGGATAGGTCCTTGTACACAGGGATCCCCCATCCGGGAGGCAGAGATCGGAAATAAACAATCAAACAAATAAAGGGTGTGATTTCAGATGATAGTAAGTGGCGTAAAATAAAACGTGTTCATGGGATAGTTAGGGACTAGGCCAGGGGCTGGGCATGGTCAGGGATGGCCTTCTGGAAGGAGAGGATGTTCCAGTTAAGGCTGGAATGAAAAGAAGGAAAACTACCAAGCAAACACTAGTGGAAGAAGCACTTGTATTCAACATACCAGTGGAAATCCTAGCCAGACCAATGAGGCAAGAAAAATAAATAAAAGCCATCTAAATGGGAAAGGAAGGGCAGCGCCTGTGGCTCAAAGAAGTAGGGCGCTGGCCCCATAAACCAGAGGTGGTGGGTTCAAACCCAGAAACTGCAAAAAAAAAAAAAAAAAAAAAAATAAAAATAAATAAATAAATAAATAAATTGGAAAGGAAGAAATAAAATAATCTCTGTTCTCCAATGACATGATCTTATATGTCAAAAATGTTGAAATTTCTACAAAAACCCTCTGTTAGGACTAATGAATGGCAAAGCAACAAGTTGGTGGATGCCAGGTTAGCATGCAAAAATCATTTACATTTCTGTACACGATAACAGTTTGTAAAGGAAATTAAGGCAACAATTCCATGTACGATAGCATTGAAAAGAAGAAAAGACTTAAGGATAAACTTAAAACAAGGAGGTGAAATACTTGAACACTGAAAACTATAAAATGTTGCTGAAATAAATTAAAGACAGAAATAAATGCAAAGATGTGTTCGTTCATGAGTTGGAGGACTTAATACTGTCAAGATGCTTTTACTACCCGAAGTCAGTCATAGATTCAAAGCAACCTCCATACAATTCTAATGATTTTTTTCAGAAATACAGAAATTCAGGCTAATTCATGTGGAATCGCAAAAGCTCCTTAATAGTTAAAACAATCTTAAAAGCTGGAGATAACACACTCCTGATTTCAAAACTTACTGCGAAGCTAGAGCAGTCAAACTATGTGGTCCTGACATAAAGACAGACCTATAGACAGCCCAGAAATAAACCCTCACAAGTATGGTCAAGAGATCTTCTTGACACGAGTGTCAAGAGTGTCACTCGATGGGGAATGGACAGTGACACAAGAGTGTCACTCGATGGGAATGGACAGCCTCTTCAACAAATAGTGATGGACAAACTTTATCTACATGCTAAAGAACCTTATGCCATGTACAAAAATTAATTCAAAAGAGATCAAAGACCTCAACATAAACCTAAAAGTATCCAACTCTCAGAAGAAAATATAAGAGAAAAGCTTTATGACATTGAATTTCGCAATGATTCTTTGGCTATAAACTCAAAAGCACAGGCAACAAAAGAAAAACAGATACATTGGACGATATCAGTATTAAATTGTATCCCTTTTGCACCAAAGGACACAATTTATAGAGTGAAAAAGCAGCCCATAGAATGGGAGAAAACATTTGCAAATCATATGTATTAAAAGGGTTTAATATCCATAATGTATGTACAAAGAACTCCTATAACTCAAAAACAAAAAAATAAGTAACCGGGTTATAAAATGGGCAAAGGACTTGAATAGACATTTCTCCAAGGATGATACACAAATGGCCTATAAATACATGAAAAGACCATCAGGGAAATGCAAATCAAACCACAATAAGATACAGTTCACACTCATTAGGATGGGTATTATCAAGAAAACAGACAATAGGGCAGTGCCTGTGGCTCAGCTGGTAGGGCGCTGGCCCCATATACCGAGGGTGGCGGGTTCAAACCCAGCCCCGGCCCAATTGCAACAACAACAACAAAAAATAGCTGGACGTTGTGGTGGGCACATGTAGTCCCAGCTACTCGGGAGCTGAGGCGAGAGAATTACCTAAGCCCGGAGTTGGAGGTTGCTGTAAGCTGTGATGCCACCGCACTCTACTAAGGGTGAAAAAGTGAGACTCTGTCTCTACAAAAAAAAAAAAAGAAAAAAGAAAAGAAAAGAAAACAGAAAATAGACAAGTGTCAGTGGGGATGTGGAAAAATTGGCACTTTTGTGCACTATTGGTGGAAATATAAGTTGTAGCCCCCATGGAAAATAGTATGGCTGTTCTTCAAAAAATTAAAAATACATTAATGACTAAATGCGATCCAGCAATTCCATTTCTGATCATAATGATGGTGGTGCCTGACGTGTTAAACCCTCACACCTGTGGGCAGGCGCTGCTGAGCACTCTGCTGATACTTTCTGCCTTAGTCTGTCCAATAATCATCTGCAACAAGGGGTCTCATCATCCTCGTTTTACAGATGAGGAGGCTGAGGCACAGAGAGGTTAAATAACTTGCCCAAGGTCACACAGCTAGTAAGCTGTGGGCTGGGATCCGAACCAGAGGCGGTGCTCCTGGAAAGCGCAGGGCTCTCACCGTCCTGCTCACCTCCGTGGAGAAGTGAGTGAAAATGGCATGACCCTAAGAGGAATTTCTTGGCATTCCAGCATTGGCGTCTAAAAAGAAAAAAAGACCCAGGTGTTTCCCAACTGTAACTTCCCACACTCTGGACTGCACGGAGGGGGCAGGCAGATGCACCTGGATTCTCCTGAGCGGGGCTGGTGACTGGGGGTCGGTGGGGCACCTGGGCCTCCAACTCCAAGGGGTGATGTCGGCTTCCTGTCACTCTGGGGTCACCTGCAGAGGTAGAATGAGGGGCTGTGAGCCTTGATTCCTGGATGGACATGCATCTGCTCTGTCACTTGAGGTCATGAAACCAAGGACAGCAGAGATGGTCCTTCCCGGTGAACCTGAACCAAGGGCTCCTGGCTGTGGAGACGGGTCTGCCCTGGCAGGACTGGAGCAGCTTCACCAGAGACAAATGCCAGTGACATGAGCGGCTCTGGATAGTCCAGTCCTCAGGTAACACAGACGGAAACACGATTTCTAGGTCTTGTACAATGAATCTTCACACCAGGCGAACTTTGCATCTCATGCCTTTGCCGAGTGGATCCTGCTGTGTGGACCTGGCAGGCTGCAGGTGCAGTGTCTACACAGCAGGACACTCCCTCTGACCTCGCAGAGCCCAGTGGTGGCCCCTTGCAGGGGTGCTGGTCCTCTTTAAAGTCCTGGGGAATTGGTAACTGTGGCAGCTCCACCCCCACTAGGGTGTCATGAGTTCCAGGTCAGACCCTTCAGGAGCTGAGTGCCTCGTTGACTTTCCTCCTTTGGCTCACTCACAGGCGATGTTACAGGGGTCATTACCCAGGGGGGTAGGGGATTCCCCTCGGGGGCTGGGAAGGGCTGGTCTGGGGGTGCAGGGGCACTGGGTGGACGGGTGGACTCTGGTCTCCCTGCGAAGGGGCTGTTGACGTTTGCATAGGATCACTGGACGTATTTGCAGGGACCTGTCAGGGGACTGTTGTTGTCTGGAAGTTCACGGGTGGGTGGAGGGTGAGCCTGGGGTGAATAGCTCAGGGTGGCCCTGAGGACAGCCCCCAGGTCACCTGGTCCACTCCTTCTTCCTGAGTGGAGCTTGGGGTGAAACGTGGTGCTTCCTGGACTCTCTAGAAGCCTGGGTTCTGCGTGGGAACTTGGCTCTGCCCACTGGATCCTCATGTCTGGATCTGGAAGGTGGAAGTGAGGGAGGCCTCCCCCATGGTCCAGCTTGCTTGGACGCTGTGGTGGTGTCTCCAGGGTGAGGGCACATAGGGCGGGGCTGTTGGTTTGAGCCTCCGAGGGGGCATAGGGGACGATCCGGCAGAAGTGTGGGCAGGTGGGAATATGGACGCCTGCTGGACCCGGAAGGCTGAACTGGACACACAGGGCAGGAGGGTCCCCTGGGAGACCCCAGCTTTGTTGTCATTTCTTTGTTCATTTGTTTGTTGGGGGGATATAAGGCACCTATCTCCCATTAGGATTTTAGTTGGGGTGGGGGTTTCACTCTTGTTCCCCCAGTACCTAGGATGGTTCCTGCCTCTGTTTGTGGGGATATTATGTTAACAAATGAGGGCAGGGATGCGTTCCTTTCAACCCAGCACGAGCAGAATACCCAGCATGGAGTAGGACTCAATAAATATTGGGAGAATGAATGAGTGAATGAATAAATTAAGTCTCTGGATCCTCCCCCCCCATGCCTTTGGGCCCCTCTGCTGGCCATCTCTCTCCATCTTTCCTGTTCCTCGGGTGGATGTGGCCCCAGTACCCCCCCTCTTTCTGGGTAAGGGTCTCCCAGCCCTGGGAGCTGAGGCTTCACGCACTACAGGTGCCTCCAAGTCCAAGGCTGAGCCAGGGAGCCGCCTCCTCCCACCATTGGCTCCGCTCCCCTGGCCGTGGGGTTGCTGGTCTCTTCTAATTGTCTCCCTCTGTCCATCGGTCACACTCCTGGAGACAAGTTCCCAGGCAGACAGACATGGTCCCAAGAGTCCAGGAGCTGATCGCCTCCTGCTTGCACTAGTGCTAAAAGCACCGTTATTTCCCTAACTCGGCTGCACCTGCGGAGATAAGAATAAGCTCATTTTTATAGCAGGTAACAGATTGCACGCTGTTATAATTAGCATTTGGTTCAGAGGCTGGAGTTCAGTCAAATGCAAGAGTGACTGGGGGAGCCCCTCACTTTGGCACTTGTCCTGTGTCCCCAGTGTGGGGAGGAACCAGCTGCACTGAGGGTGGGCCCTGGAGTTCCCTGGGAGCCCCAAGCAGGGGGCAGGGGCGTTTGTGGCTGTTTCTCCATCGTTGCTCATGTCTTCACCCCCTGGCTGTGCAGGAGGCTTGGTCCTGGCCAGACCCAGGTGTCGTCCTCCGGAGAACACCTGGCCAGGCCACTGTGGGAAACATGTTCTGTCACGCTGGCGTGGGGCTTGTGGGTCACCTGTCCACACTCAAGGCTGCCCTCGGGGAGACAGGGCAAGGGTTCCTGAGCTGTGGCGGCGATCACAGGATGACCTCAGTGTCAGGGAGCCCAGTTGCCTATAATAAAGGCAAAACGTGGCCTGTGGGGTATGAACACTGTCCTCTCTCTTTTTCTGTCATTAGTTGGGGAGGACCGGGGCGGGCAGCCCAGAGACAGCAGGGTAGTGAGGTGGGAGAACCCGGGTGTAATTCTACCTACCTCCTTTGGTTTCTTGTCTCTTTTTCTCTTTTTATTGGCTGTGGGAGGACAAGGGAGGGGTGTCCCAGATAAGGGTGATGGCAACAGCTTCAAAAATCCGAGTAACAAGATAGAAGGAGGTGGGACCTTAGTTTCCATAAATTAGGAAAATTGTCTCATTCTGTACATTAGGAAACCATTGTCTCTGGTTTCTGTGAATTAGGATTCTCATCTGCTAAGTGACAGAAATTTCAGCCTCAACCATCTCAGGTGAGGGTGGGCTTATTGGCTCCAGTAACTGGAAAACAATGTAGCAGAAAGAGGCTGACTCAGGCATGACTATGCGTGGCCCGGGGAACTGGCCCGACTTACCTGTGTCTGATACTTCTTTACAAAAATGTGTCCAGGTCACAAACAATTCTGGTTTGAAAGGACCCCAAATTCTCCTTGTAAGCCAGATGCTCGAATCTCGAGTGTGCGGGGTGTCCGACATCACCCTTAAGATTTCTGCAGTCCGTGACCCGGTATTCCTCCTGCTCCTACAGCCCTCCGCTGGCCTCCGCTGAGCTCTTATTCTCCACTCCGGCAGCTGCTCTTCTGGCTTCGGCAGGGGTCCAGCCACCTGAGCACGGGGTGATCCTCGTGCTTTTTACCTCTCCCAGTTTCATGTCCCAGGGCAGCTGTAAGGAGCATATTTTACTCATGACTTTGGAGCCACACAGGGGGTGATTTTTATCAGTGCCTTGGTCCCTTGGCCTGTCCCGTCGACTCCAGCAGCAGCACGTGTGGCTTGGCCATCCCCTTTTTGTTTTCACTAAGGACATTTTACTTGAAAGGAACGCTGTATCGGCGGAGCAAGCGGAAAACCGGCATCTCTTGCTGGAGGAGGATGGTAACTCCAGAAGTGAAGATGGTAACCCTGGGCGGGAGCGTAGCGTTCCGCAGTAAGCTCGTTCTTTTCTTTGTCCACGTGGATGAAAGGCAAGGCCAAAAAAGGGGCTGAAGGCAAATCGGCACCAAACTGAGACTTTTTTTTGAGGCAATTGAAAGAATTGGAGAAGAATCACTGTAGGGCTCTGTTGTGAGTGCTGGACCACCTGCTCTGGCCAGTCGTCTCACTGTTTGTGGTTTGGGAGTTCCTAAGCTGGGAGGAGGGGTTGGGAGGAACAGGAGTGGGGCTTGCCAGCTGCGGGTAGCTTTGTGCAGCCTCTGCTCTGAGCAGCAGAGAGAAGTGTGGTGGGAATGCAGAGGGTGCTAATGAGGCCCCAGGGAGGAGCCAGGCCTGGCAGGGACTCATGGTCATGGTCAAGAATTCAGCTGGTCTGAAAGGCCAGGGTATGAAGGGGTCCGATGAGTGCTATTAAGGTCCAGGTGACCTGGGAGAAGAGAGGGGATGAGAGACATGAAGCCAGGTATGGCATCTGATCGTCCCTCCCGGCTGCCCAGTGCCCTCTCCCTGCAGGGGCCACAGCATCCCTCAGAGGCTCTCAGTCTCCCATGTCCCTGTCTCTCAACAGCGGTCCCTTGGACAGCTCAGGGGTAAGATGCAGTGACAGGCAGAGGTGGCTGCTGTTGTCCCCGTGACATGCCCCTGAGGGCCGGGGCGATACCCTGGCCAGGGACCTTTCTCCAACTGGCCCTGCTGCCCTGATCGAATCCATCGACTCTCTGTCTGTCAACACCTTCCCTGAAACCGAAGGCTGTGATGGTTTAAACGATTTACTTAATTCAAGCCACTGGGTCTTGGCAGAGAAGCCAATAGGTGAATGTTGGAATGATTTCCTTTAATTATTCAGGCTCTCTGAAGATCAGTCTGAAATATCTTGCCATGAATTGAACCCAGCTAGAAATGAGGCTGGAGGTAGAGGAATGCTTCTCTAAACCTCCTGCCCCCCCCGCGTGGGTTCTCCAGGGCACGGGAAAGGTGTATTTAATTCATCTCCAGTCAGTGACTATTGACGGACCATCTCTGCCACACAGGTGCTGGTCTAGCCACAGGGCCAAGAGGTGGAACTCGGGGCTTGGATGTTCCAGGAACTCACGATCGTCTGAAGGGGGGTATTTGGAGCATGCACAGAAAGGCCTGACAACTTCAGACCAGATGACAACTATAGTTTAAAGATGGAGAGACCATAAAAAAAAAAAAAAAAAAGGCTCGGCGCCTGTGGCTCAATGAGCTAAGGCACCAGCCATGTACATCTGAGCGGGCAGGTTCGAATCCAACCCAGGCCTGCCAAACAACAATGACGGCTGCAACCCCAAAATAGCTGGGTGTTGTGACAGGCGCCTGCAGTCCCAGCTACTTGGGAGGTGGAGGCAGGAGACTCGCTTGAGCCCAGGAGTTGGAGGTTGCTGTGAGCTGTGATGCCATAGCACTCTACCCAGTGTGACAGCTTGAGGCTCTGTCTCAAAAAAAAAAAAAAAAAAAAAAAAGATGGAGAGACCATGAAAACAGCACTGTGAAGGGGAAGTTCATGGAAAGAGAGATGAAACTGTACTGATCTGACATTTAATAAGGTTTTATACATCACTCCCTTGGAGGAGTACAAAAGAATTACCTTCACACAATTAAAAAAAAAGGTTTTGATAGGCTATGTATTCTGATCATAATCAAATGACATTAAAATAAGCAAAAAGATAGCCATGCTAGCAATGTTTCTTGATGGGATGACGTCTACCCTAGTAAACATATTTGTCAAATCTCATCGAACCAGACATTTAAAATACGTGCATTTTGTGGGAAGGAATTCTCTCCCAAATAACTCCCAGATCAAAGCAGAAATCAAAACTAAAATGATGGTTTCTAGGAAACAACAGAAGAGAGAACCGTTCATGCCCAAAGCTTAGGGACACGGCTAAAGCTGCGCTCAGAAGAAAATTTACACTCTAAAGGCTTGCATTAGTTCATAGTCTCGAAAGAGGAATGGTAAAGGTACTTGTTCTTAAAAAAAACAGAAGAAAAGAAGAGAACAGAATAAACCAAGATGAACTGGGGAGAGGGAATTAATAAAAATCATTGCCCAAACCAAACACACAGTGAATTTTTTGGAGGATCTAGCAATGGGAGAAGGTATTTGCAGAAACTTGTTTTTCCATTTCAGGAGCTGGAGGGCTTTTGTGCAGCAGAGTGAGCGTGGTTGAGAAGGATGGGGCTGGCTGCAGACCCAGGCAGGACACACGAATAGTCAGTGCCTGCACGGCCCCTTCCTGTTCCCTTTCTGGGCTCTAAGTGTCACACAGCAGAACTCCTGTACGTTGATCACCTGAGGGACTGTAACAAACTGGGCACCATGTGGGTGAGACGGTCAACAGAAGATGAGGGACTCACGGGTCTCAGGGAGGCAGTGGTGGCCTGGAAGCCGCTTCCTCTGGAGCTCTGCACGGGGTGGGACTTGTGGAGAGGGGCCAGTGAGGGCCCAAAGGACAGCTCTGAGCTGGTATTTGTTTATCTGTGTCAGATAAATCTTGACATCAAGAGTAAGTAAGCTCCATTTCCCATCACCCTGGTTTCTTTTTTTCCCCCAAACCGTCTTCTTTCTCTCTGTGTGTATTTTGCCTCAATACGAAAAATATATTACGGTTTCCAGAGGCGACTTTTTCCTCATCCTCCCCTGTGGAAAGCCAAGCAAAGAACAAATTTAGAGTTTTTGCAATGTCGGGGCCTTTCTCATTGAATACTCCTGCTAGCTCTTGGGAGCCCCTGTAACTTAATGATCTCTCTCTCCTTATATCCCTGAACAAATCCCCGTGTGACTTCCAGCCTGGACAATCAATTCTGCTGGCAGCTTAGGTTGCCCACAGCCCAGGCCTCCTCCCCACCCACCCAGCCTCACCTCTGCTTGGGGCTCCTCGCCTTCCCGCCTCCCTCTCCTGTCTGCGCTTCTTTGTCCGCTGACATTCCCATACTGTTTACTTCTGCTGAGGCTCCGACTGTACCCAGCCATATGTTTTTGACTTTTTTAAAAGCTGAAATGTGATGATGTCATCACGGTGAAGTGGGCAGGCAGGGAGGGATGGTGGGCATTCCCGGGGCAGCGTGAACCATGGATGCACAACTGCTCATTTCACCAACACAGACGTGTAAGGAGCATCTTTCACTTCTTCATGTGGGCCCTGGATGCCGTGCAACGGAGCTGGGAATTATGCCTGTCCTTTTAGCGGTCGGGAAACTCAAAGGAATTGAGGAGCATGAGGCATGGCTCAGTGTGTTTTGTCCCAGGGTTACGTTCTGAGATGGAGGAGTGTTAACTAAGGTAGGGTTGCACGTTAGTTACCTATTGCTGTGTAACACATCACCCCCCAAATGGAGCAGCTATTATCTCCCACAGTTTCTGAGAGTCAGATTTCTGGGAGCAGCTCAGCGGGGTGGCTGTGACTCTGGACTTCCCCTGCAATTGCAGGTGAGCCACTGGCCAGGGCCGTAGTCTTTGAAGACTTGCAAGAGATGGGTGGGATGGGTGTCCAGGGTCCTCTGTGTGGCTACTGACAGGTGGCTTTGATTTCTCACCACAACAACCTAATATTGCAAGGGCCATACTGTCACTTCTCCATATGCTATTGGTCATACACACCAAATGTGGTATTATGTGCTAGGAGACAGTGGTGTCCCAGAAAGCCAGCTACTACTCCAGGATGTCATCTCTCTTCTGTTCAAACAGTATGCAGGGAGCTCCTGCCATGAGCCAAGCAGCACTCTGGTCTCTGGAAATTCACAAAGAAGCAAAGCAGGAAATGTCTCGGCTTCGGGGAGCTCCCAGTTTAGTGGAAGAAACAGACAAGATACAAATGAAGGTATGCTATATATGTTTCATTGATTCTAAGATGTGTATTTTTTCATGTCTTTAGCATCTCTAGAACTGGCATATATCTTATGAGTTGAAGCTATGTCAAAGTATCTTTCACAATGTTTTAAATTTTCCTCTCTTTAAGGCAGGACATAAAAGCCTCATTAGAAAGACGAATTGCTGCACAGCTAAGGACACAACAACCAAAGCAAAGAGAGACCCTTCAGGATGGGAGAAGATATTTGCATGCTACGAATCTGACAAAGGGCTGATAACTAGATCTACAGAGAGCTCAGACTAATCAATGATGAAAGAGCCAAGAACCCCATTTATAGGTGGGCAAGAGACATGAAGAGAACCTTCTCTGATGGAGATAGACGGATGGCTCACAAACACATGAAAAAAATGCTTATTGTCCCTAATCCTCAGAGAAATGCAAATCAAAACCACCCTGAGATCTCACCTAACTCCAGGGAGCATAGCCCACATCACAAAGTTCCAAAGCTGCAGATGCTGGCGTGGATGTGGAGAGAAGGGACACTTAGACACTGCTGGTGGGACTGCAGATTGTACAGCCTCTTTGGGAAGAAGTACGAAGAATCCTCAAAGAGCTACAAGTATACTCTACATCTTTTCTATTAACCTGGATGGAGTTGGAGAATATTCTCTTTAGTAAAGTATCGCAAGAATGTAAAAGCAAGGATGCAAGTACTAGATACTAATATGATACCAATAAATAAACAACTACCTGCCCACAGAGAGAAAAACATAATAACATTCAAGAATGGGGGAGAAGAGGGAGGGGGAAGAAGAGGAGGGAGGGGGACTGGGTGCTCCCACCTAAGGGGCACAATGTAAGGGTATACAACACCCCCCCCCCCGAGTGAGGGCTCAACTACCACTTGGACTTTACCTAACAAACGCAAACAATGTAATCGAATTGTTTGTAGCCTCATAGTAATCCAAAATTAAAAAAAAGATCAGGTAAAGAAAGTTAAGGAAGAGACCATTAAATGGCCATCAGTGGTGGGAAGGGCTGGGTGCCTAGGAAGGGGTGTCCCAGGCTCCCAAGGCCTGAGGAGCAAGAGAAAGGGCAGCATGCCTGAGCCTGGTTGAACTTGAGCTAGGGAAGGCCTCAGGCAGGAGCTGCTCCAACAGCTCAGCCCAGCTCCTGGGCGCAGCTCTCCTCCCGGCCTCAGCCCCCTGATAGTGCTCTGGAGGGGTGCAGCCCTGGCAGCGGGCAGGGCAGGCTCCAGAGGCACGGAGCAGAGTGGAGGAGGACTGGGATGGGTGTGCAGAAGCAGAGAGAAAGTAACTCGCTCACTGGATAAAGGGGCCAGGGTGTCCCAGGAAGGCCGCTAGGAGAGGACACTCTGTGAAGTCACAGCTGAGCTAAGGCAGAGATCACGGGGGTACCTGGGCCGTGTCTGGCAAGCCAGCACGGGGCCTGAGTGGGTGCGAGTGTGGGGTGCAGGAGGGTCACAAAGGAGCCTGGGCAGCCTGGGCAGTGGGACCTGAGGCTGGGGGTGAGGCCTGGAAGTTAGCAAGTTCTGTGCCATGTGCAGGGCCTGGTGGCCACAGGGAGGAGTTTGGATTTGACTCAAGTGGGACGGAGCCCTGGGGGTTTTGAGTAGAAGAGGGACAGGATTGGGTAGGTTTTTGCATAGGAAATGGCCTGTAGGGGGCAAAAAGGAGGCGGGGGCAGTGAGGAGGTGACAGAATATTCCAGGCAGGAGATGCTGGTGGGCTGGCCCGGGAAGATGGAGGTGGGGAGCAGAAGTGGTCAGATTCAGGGTTTATTTTGAAAGTAGAGCTGGCAGGGTTTGCTGATCAGTTGAAAATGATGTGAGAGGGAGAGAAGGGTCAAGAGAAGTCCAAAGTTATTCCCCATAGTTCCTGTGGAGATGTGCTCAAACGTGAGAACTTATCAGCTGTGATGAATTTCCAATTAAGGGTATATTGGTGGGTGCTGCAGGCTCCAGGCATTCTTTAGCGTGTTCTAATGGTGGAGAACAAACCTTGGCGTGTTACCATAGCCTTGGCGTCACCCCTCGCCTGTAAAATGTGTGCTGGGGCATCCCACTTATATGATTAGAGTTGCTCATGGCTATTCGGTGCCAGGACATGATCAAACGATTTGCTACAGACCCAAGGGCGTTGGTGTTGGGGAAAGGAATGTTCATACAGAAAGATGGAGCATTTGCAGCTGAACGGACCGAAGTGAGGTGTCTACACCTCATCAGTGGAGGGATGAGTCTTATGTCCTATCAGCCCCTAGCCGGGAATGCTCCCGGACCCTGCTGTGGTTGGCGGGTTCAGGGGAGGCAGGGCCACAGGTGCACCTGTCCAGGTGAGCAAGTGTCATTTGGCCCAGAGAGGGGATATCAGGGAGGGCTCCCCAGAGGAGCAGATGTATGAGCCAGGCTGGGCAGGAAAGGCGAGAGGGTGAGGAGGAGAGAGCAGAACGTCCCAGAGGGACCAAATCTGGGTTGTGATCCAGGAAGATGAGACAGTCTAAATTAGAGCCCCTTGTATCCATTAGGGCCAATTTCCCTGCCCAGATCAAGTCTAAGAGTCTCATGTCTTGAGTGCACAGAGGCCTGGGCACATTACACCCTTCCTCCAACGACGGAGAGGGTTCACATCCCGGTGCTTCTTGCTGGGTGGGCAAATGTGTGTCTAATCCATGTAGGATACTTGTATGTCTGCCAGCCACGCAAGCCTTCTGCACCCCTCCAGTCCCTCTCTCTAGCCGTGGTGGGCTGGAGAATAGCCCCCAAAGACACTTATGTCCTAATCCCCGGGCCCTGTGAATATGTGGCCTTCCACGGCAAAAGAGACTTTGCAGATGTGATTCAGTTATGGAACCTGAGACAGGGAGATCATTCTGGTTTCTCCAAGTGGGTCTCACAAGGGAGGCTGGTGGCAGAGGCAGGGCAGAAGACGACAGAGGGAGGAGGCGGGGAGAGAGAAATTTGCACATGCTACATTGCTGGCTTTGAGGATGGAAGGGGCCAGGAGCTGAGGAATGCAGGTAGCTTCTAGAAGCTGGAAAAGGCGGGGAAATGGAGTCTCTCCAGAGCCTCCGGAAGGGGTGCAGCCCTGTGACTCTGTTCCAAAATCTGCCCTCCAGAACCAGGAGAGAATAAATGTGTGTTGTTTAAGATACCAGGTTTGTGGTCCTTTGTCACAGCAGCCACAGGAGGCTGACACACTAATCTCTACCCGCCCAGTCCGGTGCCCTGACAGGCTGACCCTAAAGGCCTCCTCACTGTGCCCTCTGACATATAGCTATGGCCACAGAGACAGCCAGTGGATTGCCCCAGCCTAGCTCAGACCCTGGGCAGAGGTCTCAGCTGTGTGTCCAGGCGCTCTCTGGGCCCTCAGGCCTCGGCACAGCTTCTTTCTTGCTGCGTTTCCTGTTCCCAGCGGTTTGCACACGCCCTGCCCACACCTCAGCAGAGTCTTCACCACACTCTCTTCCACCTACCCAACGACAGCCTGTTTCTTGTTGGGACCCTGGCCGGTACGTGTGCTGAAGCTGGGAGCACTGGGCAGGTACATGAGTTTCGGAACTCCGGAGCCTTGAGATGCACTTTCATGGCCCAGAGCCAAGGTCGGTGCTATTGTGATGAGCCATGGATCAGAAATCACCCATGGGTGTGACAGTTACTCAGCTGACAGTGGTCAGAAGGGCCGAAGACCACCCCAGATAAGTGAATTAGCAAGTTTTGGGGGCCAGGGATAGCCCAGTCCCAGGAGGCTGCAGGTCTGGGGCATCCCTTCTGCATGACGACGAGGGTGCCCAGGGCAGCAAGGTCACAGAGCACCCAGGCCACGGATTGCTCTAGTGACAAAGGCAGAACTTTTCTTCCCTGCCCTTTTCAAACTTGCTGTGGTGGGTCCCTTTTTTAGCCCGTGGAAGATGGATGATTTCATTATTTGTGGCACTCAGCAATAAGTCTCGGAGTTGCGGCTAAGTGAGCTCTTCTCAGTTGCGTCCTCCGCTCTGTGATTCATCACGTTTAGTCATTTGTTTACCTGGGCCGGCTGCTGGCCTTGGGGAGGGCAGCCCTTGCGGACAGGGGGCAGTTTTACTCTTTCAGGGACGGGGCAGCGGTGGGAAGGCACAGGGCTGGGGGCGAGGTCGAGGCTCAGGTGGGCTGGAGTGGGTGGAGCTTCAGCTGAGGCCGCAGAACGACCAGTAACGGAAGTCCCAACAGCACCGTGGC
>CAUYON010112411.1:0-76227 GCA_963573935.1 Arctocebus calabarensis | reverse complement strand
ATGCAGCCTTAAAGAAATATGGAGACTTTACCTCTTTCATGTTTACATGGATGGAGCTGGAACATATTCTTCTTTGCAAAGTATCTCAAGAATGGAAGAAAAAGTATCCAATGTACTCAGCCCTACTATGAAGCTAATTTAAAAGTTTCAGATGAAGGCTATAACCCAACTATAGCATTAGAATATGGGAAGGGAGAGGAGGGGGGAGGTTGGGATGGAGGGAGGGTAATGGGTGGGGCCACATCTATAGTGCATCTTAGAAGGGTGCAGGGGAAACTTACTAAATGCAGAATACAAATGTCTTCATACAATAACTAAGAAAATGCCATGAAGGGTATGTTAAACAGTTTTATGAAAACATTTCAGATAGTATATGAAACAAGCACATTGTATTCCTTGATTGCACTAATGTATGCAACTATGACATAATAAAAAAGAAAAAAAAAGATATATATATATCAGTGTATATGAAAATGTGTCTGAAAAGACACAAGTTTGGCCTCTGATTACCCCTTAAGAATAGTTCTAAAGCAGACATGGACTAAAGAAACTTTTTGCTTTTTATGCTGATGCATTGTTTATGGTCATGTATTATTTGCTTTTATTTTGTTTCAATGGCCTTTTCAAGTGTTGTGTAATTAAAAATTCAGTCATTTAAATTTTTTAAAATTAAAGCTAAAAGAAAACCAATCTAAAGTTTTCAATTTCTACACATGAAGCTAGCAAAGTTAAGCAATCTTGTACCTGATAACAAAATTGGTTATTTACTCTCATCTCTTGTCAGGGTACAATACCTTTGAATCCAAACATTACAATTAGAAATATATTTTTCATAAATCAGTGATGCATTAGAAATGTTAAGTTCTGCAAATCATACTTACATTGACCATGGTTTGGATGAGGGGTATCCTTCTTCCTCCTCCTAGCACAATTTGGCCATTAGAGACTGGTCCCCCTTCTCCTTACTCTAAACATTGTTGAAAAACTTCAACTGAAAACTATTTACATCTCAATTACTCATGATTAATGTAATCAGATGGAATCAATTAATAAAGTTAAAATACACAGGGAGAATTAAAATAGCACAACCAACACACACAGTTATGCAGATATAAACAGAAGGGGGGGGAGCGGCGTGCGCCTAGCAATGAACACTCAAGAGTGATTTGAAAAGTAACTTTGCAAGGTTAATTACTGGTACATTATGCAGAATACAATCATTTTGTTAGGAGTGCAATATTTTATTTTAATAGGCATGTGGGACAACACTGTAGATCAGGTGAAACCATCAGGGATTTGGCAAACTCCTGGAGAATGGCAGTTGCAGAGAGACATACGCATTCCGTGGACAAGTTAGCGGCAGCTATGTTCTTTCAACCTTTCAGAAAGTCAGTGGGGCTTTATGCAACTGGCAATTTGTTCAACTATTTATTAAGAATTTTCTTTTAATATATACATCCAATCCAAGAATATAGTGGGGAGCACAAGCTAGCAGTGGTGCCTGCCTTCATGGGGCACAAAGTCTATTGGGGTTATGTTAATCATATAGTCACACAGGTGCACATTATAATCACAAACTACAACAAATACACCATTAAGGAATTTGCTCTGAAGGGGCCAGTCGGAGAGCAGAGATAACATCATTCCAAAATGATGTTGATAATCAGGCTTAAGAATAGATAATAAAAAATGCAAAAAAAAAAAAAAAAAAACCCAAAAGGAATAGATAGAAATGACCTAGGTGAGGGGAGAAAGACGGAAAGTAAGTATGAGGAGAGAATATTTGAATGTAACTCTTAATTCTCTCACCTGACAGGTGAGGAAACTGAAACACAGAGAGATTAAATAACTTATCCACGATCCACAAAGCAGGTCCTGGCAGTACCTCAGTGAGTACTTGGCTCTACCCTCTGCTGACTGTGACCTTGGCAAGTCACCCACCTACTCTCTCTGAACCTTACAACTCCCGTCTGTGATGGGCATAACAAGTGGCAATCAGCTTGCCTGGCATCACATAGCTGGCAGGAGTTGGACTAGAACTCAATCCCGAGTCTGCGAACATCTACCACCTGCTATGGTGACCACAACCCCCTTTGTAGCATTAGCAATCACAGGGCCCTGACCCAGACTTCTGCATGAGCAGAAATAGGCCTTCGGGATGAGCAGAGTCCCCCTAATTCTGTTTCTCAGAAACCACACTGGGAGCCCAAGTTGTTGCTGGAGAAAGATCTTTTCCCGAGACCAAATTCATTAAGATGAAAAGCAGGGATTCCCCTTTGCCAACCATTGGCCAACTCTCTCCTTCTAAACGTATCTGAGCTGCTTCTTGAAAACAAACTAATTAAATTTCTTCCCTTTACCTCATCTCATCACCAGAGGATGCCGTGACCTGGGAGTTTCGAGGTAAGAAATAACCTTACAGACATAGTAGGGAAATAGGGATGGGGGTGCTGAGCTGCAGAGGAAATGCCAGCTTGAAATGAGAACTCCGGTGCGCTGTTAGTTCCACTCTGCCAATGCCCCATTCTCTGTCCAGCGCTATCTCCTCCCAGGAGCAAAGGGAGCACAGTAATGACACCCACTATCACACAGGAAACTACGTAAATCCCAGGTGGGTCAACTGTTACATGATGAAATGAGGATGAGGAATTAAAACTCCTAGGCCAAGGGAGGAGTGATTCATTCCCCCTAAAAGAAGCAGAAGGGTCATGGTTGATTGTCTGAAAGCTGGCCAGATATGGGGGCCCAAATGTTCAAATCGTAGTCTCTGGACTGGATTTGTGCTTAGCAAAGTCACTTCAGCTCTATAAGCCTCAGTTTCCTAAACCTTTAAAAGAATTCCTAGTGACTATAGAATTGTTCTTTGGATTTGATGACCTTGATGGAGTATTTAGGTACCTGTGGCACCTGTCTCACATGTTAACCACAGTCGTTACTAGCTCCAGGAACACCCAGTGTTTTACTCTCCCCACCACCACCACCAAAATGAATGATTAGCTGGCAGGAGCTGTGCAGTTTTGAATCCCAGTGACACCACAAATGCTGTGTTCTCTGACTTTTCTCCTCTTTCTGGTTGCTCAATCCAGATTATTCTGTTTATGGACCAACACCCACATTGCTTCTTCCTGGAAGTCTTCCCTGAATACCCCCAGCCTGGGCTAAAGGGCTCCTCTCTGGATTCCCACACCAACTCTATCGTAGCACTTATTACATTGTGCCCTATCCAGGAACCAACTTATCTGCTGTTTTAGGGGGCTGTGATCAGCCAGGAAAGTTCTATATCTTTGGCGTCCAGCAGCATGAGCATATGGTACATACTCTACAAGGAAATTTGCTTGGTGAGGGAGTAAACGAATGAATGAGAAGCCTGAGAAAATGCATTCTTGGTGTGGGAGGAAATTGGGACTGCTGAGCAACCTCTCTGAGCTCTAGATCTTGGGGAAGTCGCTTGGCCACTACATGTAGGTGGTCTTCTCTATCATGTCAAAAACAATGCTGACCAAATTGTCATTGCCAAGGTCCTTTTACATGATTGATAATTGATCGGAAAGATTGAGGACACCTGTACTGTCTCTTCAGCTCTGCAGATAGGGAGGTCCCTGCAGGGCAGAACTGGGGCCCCCGTCACAACGTCAGCCTCCACCAATAGAAAGCCAAGATCTTCCACTCCTTCCAAATTCCTTGCTGTTATTTTCTTCCACACCTTTGAGTCAACTTTGGAGGAGCTGATTGCCAAATTGGAAGTAGGTTTCAGGGTCACTAGATAGTCATGGCAATGGATTCTCATAAAACAGAAAGAAAGAAATAGTTACAGATCCTTTTAATCTGCCTCTCACCAGCATTTCTTTGCTACAAAGTTCTGCAGGTCTAGGCTAGGGCGCTGGAATTTAGGTCAATGACATTCATGCTGCCTCTTAGAACAAAATCTTTCTGCAGCAAGTGCACGATTTCCTGTTATGACTGTGGATCCCGCCAGCAGCACCAGTGTAGTGAGTGTAGAGGCGTCCATCCTGTTTGTCTGTAATTCTTAACAATGGGCTTTTGGGGAAGGAGGGCCCGACACTGCAAACGCTCTGATGAGCTGCACAGAGCACGCGATGCCACCTGAATAATGCATGCCCACTTTGTGTGTGTACCCAACGCGGGCCTGAATGCAGGGGAATGCCGAAGGCTTTGAAGCACCTGCTCTCCGCAGCTCCAATGACAGCCCAAGAGTCCAGATAAGATCTGAGCTCTGCCTCCCCCCACCACCCCTCTCTCTATGCTGCCCCCATTTCCCTTTTTGCATTTAAAATAAGCTCTGAGACTAAGCTACAGAGAGATCCTGTCAAAGAAGCAGCTTTTTTGTGTGTGGCTCACTGAGTCCCTTCCTGTCCGGCCCCACCCTAGTTTAGGGCCTTCTCACTATGGGTGCAGGAACGGCCATGGTGGCCTTCCAAATGATCACCCCACTGGTCCCTACTCTGGTCCTCCAAGCCCAAGCCACCCTTCTTAGGAAGGCAGCTAGAAGGATCTTTCTAACAATAAAATGGTCACTTGTGCAGATGCAACCTGAAAGGCACACAGTGTAGATTTCAGAGCTCAGTCACCCCTCTGTGCTGAATATCCCTGCAGTGGCCACTGTTGGTTTTTTTTATTGTTTATTTATTAAATCATAGCTGTGTACATTAGTGCAATCATGGGGTACAGTGTACGGGCTTCATATTCAATCTCAAATATTTTCATCCAACTTTCGACATAACCTTCATGAGATTTTTCTCGTTTATTATGTGAAAACATTTGTGTTCTGCATTTAGTAGGTTTCACCTGTCCCTTCTAAGATGCACCATTCAAACTTCATAGCATGGCACAGAAAGCCTCCCGTCGTCTGAGCCCTACTCACCTCAGCAGGCTCACATCCCCCGGTCCCGGGGCAAGGTCCCCATGCTCCAGTTGTTTCTCTGAACAACGTGTCCCTCCTGGCCCCCTTGGATTTCACACCCAGGCGCCTTTGAATTTCTTGTCCTTTCTGTCAACCCTAGGAGCCCCCACAGCCACATCAGTAAAAGAGAGGTTGATGCTCATAGCTGAGTGGTCTGTTCCAGGCACACTGTACACATTTCTTTTCTTAAACTTAAAAACAGCACAGTGAATTATACATGTCTTATCTCCACAAGAAGAAGATACTGAGGCTCAAGGTAGTAAAACGATTCCTCCAAGGTCACACAATTGCAAAGTCTGCAGGTGGAGGGTTCAAACCCATGCCCATCATTAGCCACAATACCACACTGACACTTACGTTTCGCTGCATCACCCGATCCCTACCTAATGTTAAAGACAGCCAAAGCTCCAACTACTCTGAAATGCCATTTTTCAAATACAAATGTCATCAAAGTCCACGTTCTCCACTTCACAGTTCTCCCTCTTCTCTCCCTTGCCCGAGCTGGATTATTCTTCCTCACCATGACACAGCTTTGACCATCTTGATATCCTCATTCCTCCAGGAAGTCTTCCAAAATGCCTGAGACCCAGGCCACCTTTCTCTCACACACATTTGCAGCGTTCTTGTCAATAAGGCAGTGATTCCCACTGTCAACTATTCGCAGGTCTGCTTTTTAACTGTATTACTAATGTACTTAAAATTCTCGTCATACGGTATTGAATTCATAGACAACTTTTTCTAAAACGTGCGTAAGGCATGAAAACTAAAAATACAATAGAACACCTATGTCACCCAATTAAGAATCGGAACCTTATTCTCCCCCACCCCCACAATCAGCTCCTTTCTTGACACTTTCAGCTGGAACAATGCTTATTGTGCTTTTGGTTTCACATAATCTTGATTTCTTTATAGCTTTACCACTTGTTTGTATTCCTAACAATTATTGTTTAGAGTTTCAGGTGTCTAAACTTAATATAAATGAAATCGCTCTGGTTGGATTTTCTTGACAGCATGTGCTATTTTGCAGCTGTTGTTGCTTGTTTGTTTTGGATTTGGGGCTCAATATTAGGTTTCCAAGATGTATCCATGTTGTGGTATATACCTGTGCTTTGTTTATTTTCACAGCTGAACAATATTCTATTGTGTGATTATGCCAGAGTGTGCTTACACGTTCTACTGCTGGTATACGTTTGGGCTGTTTCCAGGGTTTTGCTGATTATTTTACGTGTCTCCAGATGTGCGTGTGTAGGAGATTCTCTGGGGTGTACATCTGAGGGAGGAAGTTCTGGGATAAAGGATCTGTGCATTTTCAGTGCTACTAGATGACAGCAAACTGTTTTCCAAAGTGATCAGACCAATTTGCACACTCTTGAGAAATGTAAGAGGATCTCCCTTGCTCCTTATCAGTGCCAAAACTTACTACCGTTAGATGTATAATATTTTTGCCCATCTGGGAAGTACGAAATAGTAACTATCATGGTTTTAATTTTCATTTTCGTCTTTACCAATGAGTTCGCACTCCTCTTCCTCTGTCACTGGGCATTTGAGTTTCCTGTTCTGCCCATTTTTCTATTTGGTCACTTGCATTTTTCTGATTGATCTGTGGAAGTCCTTTATCCTGTACACTAACCATTTTCAATAGTATGCATCATAAATATGGCTTCCATTTTCAAAGTTTACATTTTCCTTTATTTTTCTGTCTTTCAAATTGATGAACCGTTTCCTTTCTGAATTTTTCTTGTCGTGCCTTGTTTAAGAAATCTTTCCTCACATAAATCCAATAATGTGTTATCCTATATTATCTTTTATTATTTTTACCATTTTGCTTTACCTATACTGGTATTTTTTAACCTTACATGTATTTTTGTTAATATATTGTTAGATATGTTTTATTTCAAATGGATAACCAATTTTCCTGTATCATGTCTTAAAAAATTCATTCTTTTGCTACTGATCTGTAATACCATGTCCACTTACAACTTAACACACATATACTCAATTTCTGACTCCATCTGTTACATTGGCTTGTTTGTGTAATCCAGGAACAATATCACACTTAATTACTAGCATTCAAGTAATTATTGATATCTGCCAAAGTCAGCTAACCAACCTCGTTTTTTTCATTCAGGAGAATCTCACTTTTCCTGTCATTTGCAATTCCATATAGATTATAGAATATGTCAGTTTCCATATACAGATCCACATGCCCACAGAGATTATTGGGATACTGTTTGAATGACAATAGATCTACAGATCAACTTGAAGAGAATTGTCATATGGGTCATCCTGAACCTTCCATTCCGTACCTCCACGTTATCTCAATATCTATAGGTCTTTAAAGTTTTATAATAATTGGCTTTTCCCCTCTAATTTTCTTCATAAGAAACCTGAAGATATTAAGTTCTTTTGCTAGATACACTTCAAAGTTCCACATATTTTTGCTATTAGCAATAATGTTTATTTAAATTACATTACCTGTTTATTATCTGTGTATAAAACTATGGTTGTTTTTTGTAGACTTATTATTTGGGGTCCTGAAAACTTTCTAAACTCTCCTACTAACTCAAATGATTTATCTCTACAGTCTTTTGAATTTTCCATAGAGGCAATTATTTTATTCATGAAAGATGCCAGTCATGTTACTTCCTTTTGAAACCTTGTCACTTGCCTATTTTTTGTAGGTTCTTTTAACTTACCTTATCTAATTTCTTGTCTTCTTTTTGATTGATTGATTATTCGTCATTTGGTCTTTTCCCCCTCCTAGTTATAAGTAATATTTTCTTTCTTTTAATAGATAACATCAGACATGCTGAGGTTTACAAGGTCGGAAAATTAAGTTCAAGCATTCATCCTGGAAAAAGTGTTATATACCTCATTGTTGAATATCGCTACAGTGAGGTCTCCACTTGGGAAGCTGTGCATGGATAGCAGTACCTAGTCCACACTTCAAAGCAGTTTTGGAACTCTTTTTCTGGAAGAGCTATCAGAGGTCTGATATATGAGGTCTAACAATTAAGTAGGAGAATTTGTCCTAGAAGAAGTGCTACACACCTCATTACTAAATATCGTGATGATCACCAGATGGCCAATAGGAATACTTTGAAGGTGACCCCAGGATTCAATATTCAGCAATGAGATATGTAGCACATATTTAACACATACAATCTGGTAAGTTCAGACATATGGGTACACTCATGAAACCATCATGACACTCAAGATAGACAGCATGTCCACCAACTCCAAGTTTCATCATCTAATCTTTCCCTGCTGGTCTCTCTTGTATCTTGCTTCCCAGGCTACTGCTAATCTGTTTTCTGTCACCTTAGCTTAATTTGCTGAAAGTACTTATTCTGTGGGTCAGATAATTTCAATGGTCTTCTTTGAATTCTAATGTTTATTGTTTTTGCTAGATCTTAATAATAGTGTCTTGTTTATTTGTATTTTGTAACATTTTTAAAGTGTGAATAAATTTTTAGGGTATCTTTGTCTAGAGGTATTTCTGAAAGCCATTGTTGAAAATGGTTTCCTCCAAAGAGAATTTGTGTCTGCTATCTCCAGGTGCCTGCGTGTATAATCAACCTGTAGCCGTCTTATATTATATTCCAAGTGATTTTTCAGTATAACTATCCTTTTACTTCAAGGCAATGTTCCTTGAATTCTCTAGGAAAGCAAGTTTAAGTCCAGTTCATTCTTGCACTGAGAATGTAGATATTTTGGATTCCTGCTTGCTGTGCCTGTGGACACACCACAAGTATTCCCTTTCATCTCACTTCTGCCGAAACTTGATGTGGCCTTGAGAACTGAGCTCACCTCCTCATGGTTTGCAGTGACACTCAGGACAAAGCAGGACACTAGTGTTCTGTTCATCTCTTCAAGTTCCCATTGTCACTTACGTTTGGTCATCTGAACATTTTCTTTTCATTATTTCAGTTTTATTTTTTGATTGTTACTAATTTTAAACATATTTTAATAATTTCTAAAAGTGCCATAGTTTTAGATCTTAACATTTAAGTTTTTTTTTTTCAATTTGCTAGGTAGAGTCCCTCTTGTACTTATGTCTTGCACCCAAAAGGTTTTCTACACCCCTACATTGTGCCCATTGTGACCATCCCAGCTCTCCTTTCATCTCCCCCTCTTTGGTTCTCTGTCCCCCCACTTGAATTGAAAAAAGTTTTTCTCCTATGTGGGTGTGAATTAGATCATCTACTAACTTCATATTAGTATTGAGTACATTAGCTATTTGTTTTTCTACTCTTGTGATACTTTGCTTAGAAGAATGTGCTTCAACTCCATTGAGGTTAATGCAAAAGATGTGAAGTCTCCATCTTCTTTATGGCTGAGTAGTGCTCCATGGTATACTTATACCACAGTTTGTTAATCCAGTCCTCAGTTGATGGGAATTTAGGTTATTTCCACGCCTTGGTGATTGTAAATTGAGCTGCAATAAACAGTCTAGCACATAAGTTCTTCTGATAAAATGATTTTTTTCTTCTGGGTAGATGCCTTGTAGTGGGATTGCAGGGTCAAGTGGGAGGTCTAATTTGAGTTCCTTGAGGATTCTCCATACTTCTTTCCAAAAAGGCTGCATCAGTTCGCAGTCCTACCAACACTGTAAAAATGTTCCCCCCTCCATATCTGCGGCAGCATCTGAAACTCTGAGATTTAGCGATGTGGGCTAATTTTACTGGGGTTACATGATATCCCTAGGTGGTTTTGATTCGCGTTTCTCTGATGATTAGGAATGACGAGCATTTCTTCCTATCTTTTTTAGCCCATTGTCTGTCTTCTTTAGAGAAGGTTCAGTTCATGTCTCTTGCCCAGTTATTGAGGGGATTGTTGGTTCTATTTCTGTTGATTAATTTGAGTTCTGAACATTCTTTACATTCTCCTTGGCATTTTTGCACAATACAGAATCTCTTTTTGTTTTCATCAGGGTGTCTTCCTTCCCCACACAGCTAGAAGTGGAAGTTGGCTCCATTGCAGTATTTCTTGCACACACTTCTCCACAGCAATTTTTTAGAAATGCACTTTCTGAAATTGTATAATCCAAAAGGGCTTTAACATAAGGAGAAAGTAATTCCACAGATGTCTAGAAAAATCTCTGTCTCGGCATCTCTGTACTATACTCTCTGTTTAGTAATTCATGTGCTAGAATTTAATTTGGATTTGCTTTGTTTTTATTTGAATCTAACTAAGGAATTTATATATATATATATATATATATATATGAAGTGTTCAAATGTTTAAAAAGAAGGACATCAGTGTTCCACCTTGAGCAGTGCATCCCACATCCCCATCCTTGGATTGAATCTACTCGTGATGCCTTAGTGCCTCTACACTCTATAATTATTCTCCATCAGTACAAAAAAAATATGATCAAAATTTTTATCAGCAATGGGATTATACAGCTTGGATATCTATGCAAAACTAGTTTAGCCACTGGCTAAACCAGCAGGCTTGATTTTACGGTGACATGAAAAAGTCCCTTACTCTCAAACTCCATTAATCACAATAGCAGCAAAAATAGTTCACATTTATTGAAGGTTTACCCCAAGGGCCAGACACTACACTAAAAGTTAAAAGTGCACTAATGTATTTAATCATCATAGCAATCCTGTCATTATCTCCAATTTCAGATGAGGAAACTGAGGCACAGAAAGGATACAAACTTAAAATCATAAATTCTAGCAAATAGCAGGACCAGGATTCACATCTAGACCATCTAGCCCCAATACCTGTGCTTTTAACCACCATATAATTTTTATTGTTATTTCCCAATCTTATTTGTAAAATCTGGTTTTTATTTACTTATTCAGCCTCATTGAAGCTGATCACTTCTAAAAATACCTTAATACCATGCAGTTCTACTTGTATTAACTACAATGCTTGATATTTGCCAAACACTTTTATTTCAAAACCTAGAATTGAAACTATGCCACAATCTTCAAGGTAGTTTAACAACCCTATTTACAAAGACAAAGGCTAAGACTTGAAAAGGTAAAGTAACTTGTCTGAGTTTCAGAACTGTAATTCAGCAATGGCTCAGCAAGCTTTTGTTACACATGTGCCCTTCCTTATGTCAGGCACTCAGGACACTTAGTCAATATCAAAATGAAGGAAAACTCTTAAGTGTTGTGAGAACACAGAGAAGAGACACAAGCACTGCAGGAGTGGAGAAAGGGATTCAAGAAGGCTCCTTGGGCAGTTGACATCTGAGCTGAGTCTTGCACAAAGAGAAGAAATTACCCAGTGGAAACTACAGAAGCATACACATTGGCAGAAGGCAAGAAGGGATGGAACAGTGTTACAGACAAAAGGAACAACATAAGCAAAGGCACAGAGGCTTGAAATAGCATGATATGTGACAACAAGTACAACCTTACTGAGGACAAGATGTGAAGCAGAGAATTAAAATGAAATGGAAGACCCAAGAAAGGACCAGGTCATATTAAGGCAGCAGTTCGCAACCTGTGGTTTGTGACCCACAAAAACTGTATCAAAGGGCCGGGCATTAGGAAGTTTAAGAAACACTGTAAGGGGCTTAGTCTTTTTCTCAGAGGTCACCCAGAACCAAAGAAAGAGTGTAAGCAGTATGTAGCCGCCTTTTGTAAGAAAAATATATATACAGAATCATGAATGAGATCAGTTAGATCCAAAAGCAAACTTAAAATGAGAAAGAAGGGATGTTGGAATGAGCCCAACAAGTGAGTGGCTGTTGTAACAAGTTGCCAACTTTATGGTCAATGGTCCAAACAGGAAGGTGGCAGAGAAGAATAGGGTGTTTCATGGTGACTTTTTCTATTTTCCTGTTATTTTGTCATATTGGCAGCAGTGTATGGAGCACATGAACGCACATGAATTAAGAAGTATAAGATTAAGCTATTACATAGAAAAAATATTTTAATAGTTTATTTGAGAATTGTTTCAGAGATGAAATTAATAGGATTTAGAGAGTGAGTGTTTCAAGGAGAAGGCAGGCCAAGGTTAATGGTCTTTTTTTTTTATTATTAAATCATAGCTGTGTACATTAATGCAATCATGGGGTACAATGTGCTGGTTTTATGTACCATTTGAAATATTTTCATTAAACTGGTTAACATAGCCTTCACCACATTTTCTTAGTTATTGTGTTAAGACATTTATTTTCTACACTTAGTACATTTAACATGTACCCTCATAAAATGAACTGTAGTTGTGGTACCAACCAATTACTCTCCTCCACGCATCCTTCCCCCTCCCCTCCCTTCCCTCTCCTCTTTCCTCTTTTGCTTGGGCTATAGTTGGGTTATAGCTTTCATATGAAAGCTATAAATTGGTTTCATAGTACAGCTGAGTACATTGGATATTTTTTCTTTCATTCTTGAGATACTTTGCTAAGAAGAATATGTTCCAGCTCCATTGATGTAAACATGAAAGAGATAAAGTCTCCATCACTTTTTAAAGCTGCATAATATTTCATGGTGCACATATACCACAATTTATTAATCTATTCATGGGTTGATGGGCACTTGGGCTTCTTCCATGACTTACCAATTATGGATTGGGCTGCAATAAACATTCTGGTGCAAATATCTTTGTTATAAAGTGATTTTTGGCCTTCTGGATATATGTCTACTAGAAGAATTGAAGGTTCAAATGGCAGGTCTATTTTTAGAGGTCAATGGTCTTGTTTTGACTTATGTGGCTTCTGAGATGGGTGGGAGACAGTGGGGAAGCAGGTAGGGGATTGAGGATCAAGGTTACATTTGAGCTGTCCAAAGAGCATCCACAACAAAGAAACCTAGTAGGTCCTTTGAGTCAGGAGCTCAGGGAAATGCATAGGCATGGGTGTAGGATTGATCTGCATTTGTGTAGTGCAGAATGCCTTCACCATATCCTGTAAGAAGAGAAGCTGGGCTAGCAGTGCATCTGCAGAGACTGACTGACCAGAGGCTGGCAGGGGAAGCAAGCCCCCAAAATAATAAGGACTAGTCAAAGAAGTAGAAAGAAAACAATGAGGAGTGTCATTAAAGGGAAGGGAGAAGGAATTCAACAAACGGATATCCAATAGTACGAAGTGCCCCCAGAGTGTAATTAAGTTGGCCACTGAAATGTGTCCAGTGGACTTTGGTGACTTTGATGAGAGCCATTTCACTGCATTGGTATAGCTCTGTTCATAAGACAATAGTGATCTCCAAGGAGTTATACATTCAATGATGTGCTTATGAAAGAAAGATCCTATATTAATTATCTATTGCTGCATCACAAATTGCCAGGCATTTAGTGGCCTAAAGCAATTCACATGTATTATCTCACAGTTTCTGTGGGTCAGCAGTTTGAGCACAGCTTGGCTGGGTCCTCTGCTTCAGGGTCTCCCAAGGTGTCAGCCGGGCTGTGGTCTCATCTGAGGCTTAACTGGAGAAAGGTTTCCTTCCATGCCCATATGGTGGTTGAGAATAGTCAGTTCCCTGAAAACTGTGAGCCTCCATTTCTTTTTGGTTGTCTCTTGGGGGCCACCCTCTGTTCCTGCCATGCGGTCAACTTTGTAAGCTTTAAGCCTCTGCAAAGCCATTAAGGAAGATAGTGTCTCAGTAAACCAGATAACTTGTGTATTATGATTCTCAAATGCAAAGATGTCCAACCAGCAGCCTGCAGGCTGTGTGCTGGTTTTGTGAGAGCTTTTCTTACTTTTCTATGGTGTCAGATGTCACAAAATATATGGCACAGAATTTTTTTTAATCAGTTTGTGTTAGTACTGTTTGTCCCAAGACAACTCTTCTTCTTCCAATACGCAGCAGAGGAAAAAAAAAAAACAAAAAAGGTTGGACACTCCTGTACAGAAGTGATGTCTTGCCAACTTTCTTGTTTATTCTTACTTAGAAACAAGTCAAATTCTATGACTTTCTTCTAACCCAGTGACTTTCTTTGAAGGTGTATCCCTTCCCATCCATACTCAAGAGGAGAAAATCACTCATGAATGTGCACACAGGAAACAGGAATCATGGGGTCTACCTTACAGTCTGCGTGCTATGGGGCCCCTTTTCACATTTACCACACTGCCCTGTCAGCTGTTGGTCTCTCAAGACCAATTGTTGTCCTAGTTTGTCACACTGCCTAAATGTGACTCTAACATGAAACTCGATTTTTTGCTAGATTTTAAAATATCTTCAATTATCCCTTTATGACCTTGGGAGATACATACTCCTGCTTCCAAACTGGGTACCTCTGGATACATTTCATATTTCTGAACTTTAGTTCCTTCTCTCAGGTAGGCAATAATCATCTCTACATCATAGGGATGTTGCCAGATGATGGAACGAATCGTAGTAATTCATGTAAATTGCTTAGCACAGTGCCTGGCCCATTGAACATGTTCCATGTCACCTTTCCCTGCTAATAAGAGAATAAAAATTATTGAAAAGCAAAATGGATATTATGTTTATCCCTGTGGAATGCTATTTCAGAAGGAAAAAAAGCCATGTACATGGAAGATTAATGGTGATTACCCACAGCCATGTGACTTAGGGGAAGAAAAAATGTGCAATGCAATCTAAGAATATAAATGTTAACAAATGCTGCAGGCTTAACCATGAAGTTCTTCAACTGGATTTTCCCCTTCAACTATGTGTATTATTAAATACTGTTTTTAAGTTGAGTTCCTTCAGGCTTACATACAAGTGGGAAATTTTGGCCATTTTTAAATTAAAAATCTGTTTTTCTTAATGAAGTTCAAGGTGAAGATGCTGAAAAATGAAGGATTTGGGGCCATCTCTAGCTCTTCAGCCCAAACAAATCTGTCTGGATGATAGAAACACATAAGAATGTGATTTTATTGTGATGCAGGAAATTTATGGACCCAATTTCATTTGTATTCTTATAAATGTATATGTAAAGAATGGGCCTGAAAGGTGTATGTCCAGATGAGATGAAAACCAATCTTTAATACACATGTAACATTGACTAATGATTGAAGACATTTTAAAATCCAAAGAAAAATTGAGTTTTGCATTAGAAACCAAAGATGGTCCCAGAGGTAGTTCTGTGATCCAGTCTATCTTCAGGGTATAGGTAGATCTGTCTTGATGATTTTACATTTATGGCTTGTAATTAATGTTAACAAGAAATATTAAGGCCAGGGTTCTCAACTGGTAGCATATGGAATACCTGAAGTAAAGGAAAAATATCTTTATAATGGAGTCCTCAGATCCATATGCACAATGGGTATTGTTATTTTCATTTTTATTTAGTTCCAAGAAACTTATGCACAAAAGATACTTTTTTTTATCACTTCTACAACTAAGCTTTGATTCATCACTTCCCGTTTCTCGAGTTAAGCATTTATATCCATTTCCTCCTGTGATGCTCACAAGAGCTCAAGAAGGCAGCTGCTCTTATTACTCCTGTTTTATAGATGAGGAGGCTAAAACTACAGGAGCTGAGGCAGCTGGCTGACAGTCCCCCACTCAGAAAGAGGCAAAGCTAAAGCCCCAAACCAGCTCTCTGTAATTCCAAACCATCTACAAGTCCCAGTAAGTTCAGACTAATTATTTTACCAAAGGTATAATCACTATTATATGGGAATCCATGTATGGAGGTGGGAATCATCAAGACAATTATAAAAAGTTAGTTGAGGGCATCTCTCTACGAATGATGTACCCCTGAGGTTGAAATATAGTCTATATTCCTAATAAATCACCTCTCTAAGAGTTCTTCAAATTCGACAACAATTTTATATATTTCTATCTCACTATTCCAAGTAATCAAGAGGTTCCAAGTGAATATCAGACAATCAGAGATACATGAATTAGGAACGGCCTCGCTCTTCCTTGAGGAGCTTTAGAGAAATAACATAGGCTGACTTGGGACAACCAAATAATGAAAAAAGTCACCAATGTCATTATTAACATTGTGAGGAGAGCTCACATGTCCTGTGGGTGCTACTGTTATCCTCCTTTGTATACAAGCCTGAGTAAGGGGAGTGTTCAGTGTGGATGGTATCTCCTGTTGGATTCTTCCTTCTTCCTCTCTGCAATGGCTTTTGCTCAGACCCTCATCATTGCCAGCTGCGATCCCTGACATCATTCTGGCCCCCATTCCTCGCACGTGTCCCCACTGTCAGCCTGGATGGAGTTAGGGTCATCCTTCTAAACTATCTATAGAGTCAGCCTGACTTAATAATTAAAGACATCACCCCCTGGCAATCCCAAGTGCTATAAAGCAATTTAGATCTTCACTTCCCATCTGTTAAGAAAATGCCAATGGTGTGGCAGGTGACTTTAAGGGGAAAGGGTGGCCACATGGAAAATTCCAAATATTTAACAATTCATTTATATGGTGTGCCTTATGGTGTGCCTGTTGCAACATGGTGACCGACATCTTACACTTGCTCAAACCTTCCAACAGCTTCCCAGCAACATCAGCCCAAAGTCAAAGAAAATTAAACAAAACATAAATTCCGTGGTGTCAAAAAGGTCACTCCACTCACTCTTGCCCCCAGTGATCCAGTCCTTCCCCCTTTACCCTTAGGGGGCAATAAAATCTTTGGCAAGTTGATTCACCTTTCTGACCACATCTTACCTATAAGTTACCTTCGGAAGGACAATCTCACGTGGGTAGAGACTATGTCCATCTTATTAGCCACTGTTCAGGCCTTCAGTGCTTCCTATGTGGTCTAGCAGACAGTGGGTCCTCATTAAATAGACATTGAATGAATGCACGAATTGGCACATGAAAGAATTAACTTTCAAGCACATTTTAGTCTTTATTCTACTGGTCTCAAAAATGCAAAGATACTGGGTGGGGCTTATAGCTTGGTGGGCAGGGCACTGGCCACACATACCCAGGCTAGTGGGTTCGAACCCAGCCTAGGCCAGCTACACAGCAATGAGAACTGCAACAAAAAAAATAGCTGGGCGTTGTGACAGGCACCCGTCAGCTACTTGGGAGGCTGAAGCAATAGAATCACTTAATGCCAAGAGTTTGAGGTTGCTGTGAGCTGTGACGTCACAGCACTCTACCCAGGGCAACAGGGTGAAACTCTGTCTCAAAAAAAAAAAGCAAAGATACTGATGGAAAGCCTTTTAAGCTCTGCTTTCTTTCTTTAGAAATGGGGATATTTCACCAACATGATTTCAACCAGTAATAATTGCATCATTTATTGAACAAGTTGTGCTCCAGGGAATAATCACTATGTATCTCCAGACCTAAACTGGATGGTGAATAAAATGAAAGAGCTGACTATTGGAACCCTTGTGCCCTCCCATCCTGCTAAGCTATGAAAGTATGCAGGTATCTAAGAGAAAGACGCTAGTCTCTCATCTTTCCCTGCCTTTCCAGATGGGGCAGGACACACATGCCAACCACAACCTCTCTAAATTGCTCCATAACCTGAGTTAGGTCAATTGGCCTTACAGGGCATCTTCACATTCTAATTCTATTCACAAGTTGGGAAAATACTTCAAGGCCATCTCATCATTTGGGTTTTATAGGCCAAGTGAGGAAAATTCAAGTGAATTCATTTCATCCCTTGAAATGATGAAGAAGTGGACCTATAGTACATATTTGGAAAAAAGAAAAAGAAAAAAGAAACATTCTTCTCTACGGTTTCAGATATTCTCTCCATTTTGACTCTGAGGCCACACTACAGTGTACATGGAGGGGGAGATGGCAAACCTAACCTCCCTTCTCAGAGATTTTTAAGATTTTTGTTTACCCTAATACTCTCTTCTAAATACACAGATAATAAGGTTTTAAAAAAGAGCAGAGAGAGGAAGAATGAGGGAGGGGTGGGGAAAGGAAGAGCAGAGAGAGGGAAGGAGCAAGGGGGGGTGGGGTCTTGGGGTCTTGGTGTGTGCCACACCTTTTGGGGGCAAAATACGATTGTAAGAGGGACTTTAGCCAACAAATGCAACCAGTGTAACATGGTTTCTTGTATCCTCAATGAATCCCCAAATATATAAAAAAAAAATTTCTGGTTTTTGCTGGTTTTTTTTTTTTAATAGCCTATTTAACCCTATACAAAACCCAGTGTTTGATTTGCCTGAATTTTCTTCTTTTGAATCAGGAAGTTGATTAAGCCAGTGCTTCTCAAAATTTCACGTGTATGCAAATGATCCAAAGATCTTGGTAAACAGTAAATTCTGATTCAGTAGATCTGGTGTAGGGCTTGAAATTATCCATTTCTAATAAGATTCCAGGACATGCTGATGCTGGGGGTCTGAGGACCATGCTCTGAATAGCACAGTTAAGCAGCTGTTTTTTAATCCATCACTCACAACACTTGGGTATACTTGAAAGATATTCTGAGAGTGCTATTGAAATTCTACATGTTTATGCTCTAAAAATTGCCATACTTTTTCACCTGGAAACTGCTTTTAGCTTTGGCTATATCATTTAAAGTTGCTAGAAGAGGATGAATTCCCTACCTTGAATTCAAAAAATCAAACCACAACTCTGAAGGACCATATATCAGCCAAATAAGGTCACTCAAATACAGAGAAATGCCTTCAAGTAAAGAAAAATTACTTTTTGTTTCAATGAACTTTGTGCATAAAGAATGAAAGTGGTTTTCTACTTCCAAGAGCTTCTTATCAAAAGGAATGACAGTGACTATACTTTTAAAAGGTCAAGAGATTTGCCTTGGGTTTTTATAGCTGAAGAGTTTCATCACAGTTTCTACAGAATGTTGAGCTTCCTGGACTTTGAAATGAAAAATCTACCTTTACCAAGATGTACCGTAAGTACTGCAGTTTTTCATAGGTAATTTTCTAGCTGGAAAGGATGTAAAATGCTGGCTAACTAAGGAGGGATATGGCCCCAGTGTACCAATATATCAATTTCAATATAAATTGGAAAAATAATTTCTATAATTTAACGAAATAAATATATTTCTATATTAAATTAAATTATCGATGTCTCAAGAAAAAGATAG
The DNA here is from genome assembly GCA_963573935.1 of Arctocebus calabarensis. NCBI lineage: Eukaryota > Metazoa > Chordata > Mammalia > Primates > Lorisidae > Arctocebus > Arctocebus calabarensis. The sequence goes on along the minus strand of CAUYON010112411.1, from coordinate 57,397 downwards.
ATATTAGAATTCTAAGCAAAGAACAAATTTTACATGAAAAATACATAGAAAACCAGAAATATATATGAAATAGGTAAGGGTATATATATAACTTTCCTATATATTTCCTAATATATAGGAAATAGGTAATTGAAGAAATGTGAGTGAACATGGCCAGGCATAACATACAAAGATTAAACTGGATTAAATATGGAAGCCTCAAATGTTCTCATATTCTCATAGTCAAATCCCCCCCATTCTATGGATATAATTTCTTTTATATTAACATTCCCAAACTCTGCTTAGTGAAGCGTTTCTACCAGATAGAAACTAGTTGCTAAACAAAGCTAAAGCAGGTGGAAAAGTTAAACATATATTATACCAATGTCACGGAATCTATCCAAAATTGGAAACAAGTATATTATGTGCATATATTAAATATTAGATTTTAATAAAGATAAAGCATTTTTATATAGGAAATATTCATTTCTATGATTTTATAGCATAATCATTATTTTTATGGTTTAGAATTGGGAAGCATTAAAAACAAGTGACATTATGCATTTGCTCTGTTCATATTGAAGTATATAGGTGAATGAATTCAACAAATGATTGTAACAAATTCCATTTAGTAAAACGGAAAACAGAAAGTAATAAAAAAATTTATACATTCTTTGCACACTTAAGAACTAGATTTTAAAGTTAACATAAATGATCTCTGTGGATAAGGAAATTGCTATCTCAAAATAATGTTATAGCTGATAAGACAATACTATGTATACAGGGGAATGACAAGAGGAAATATATTATTTGGACAATAATAGAAAGGATTAAAGATGGTAGACAAGATGGAAATAATCCCAAAGTGAGTATTACTTGGTTACAAAGACACAACCAATACCTCATGGCTCGTTCATATCCTGAGGAAAATACTTATTTCTGTGTCTGAAAATGAATATATTCCCCCAAAAGCCCTTTACACAATCTTTGTAAAGATCTATCCCACTAACAATTGAAAGGGTGTCATATTAGATAGCAGTTTGCTGGGAATATTGTGTCCTGTACCTTCAGATACTTCTCTCTAAATGTTCTCAGAACTCCTTTTTGTGTGCTTTGGCATTGGTGTGTCAGTTCTAGAGAGAAGAGTCACCAGAAGTTTAGGATTGTTCCCTCCACAGCCATTGGGAGGAAATGGATAGGTCACTTGATGAATAAGGGGTTTTACTAAAGTTCTATGGATGAAATTCAGTAAAATATCAGCAATGTTTGCATAAGACTGGGCATTAAATAGTCAAGAATTTTTAAAATCTTTCAAGCAGGTGATATTATCAGACACTGCTGCTTACCACCTCACATCCATGGACCATGGTGAGATTCGAGGCTGCACAGCCTTATTTTGATTTATTAGGTTAATGGGCCAATTCCTCTGGGTTCCCTATTCTCTGGCCCCTTTTCTATTTTAAAGAAAACATCCCCAAAAGTGCTTTACTGTGGCCTTATTTCAATATGTTACCTTAAAAAAAGCATTTTCTTATTGATTTCGTTTCTCTTTTCTGACTCACATCCTCTGCTTTATTCTTCCACTGACTTCCTACATGATCCAAATACCCTTGTGCCTCTCTTGCTTCAGTATCATGAAATATAAAATTTAAAAGAGGACTTTTCCAGTGTTTCGTCTACAATGAGGATCAACAGAGCAGGACAGACATATGCAGACATAGATGTGAACTGTTCAGGAATATATCTTCCTTCTCGTTCTCCTATAAGCTTCAATTTTATAAAAACTACTAAGTAGTTTTTAAGCAATCAGAGAGGAAATGACTCTTCTATGCTATATATGGAAGTTTATGTCCCCCTCAAAATTTCTATATTGAAATCTAATCCCCAATATAATGGTGTTTGGAGGTAGAGTTCTTGGAAGGCATTTAGGTCATGAAGGTGGAGATCTCATGAATGGGATTAATGCCCTTAACAATGAGATTCCAGAGAGCTCCCTCACCCTTTTTGCCATGTGGAAACACAGTGTAATCACAGCTGTCCATGAGAAGAGACCATGTCCTCACCAGACAACAAATCACCCAACAACACCTTCAGTTTGGACTTCCCAGCCTCCAGAGCTGTAAAAAAGAAATTTCTCTTATTTATAATCCAATCAGTCTACAGTATTCTGTTATAGCTGTTCAAACTAAGATACCTCAGTTTATTTATTGATTACTACAGTTCCAGGCCCTGCGTTCCTAAGGAGTTGGAGGTATAGAGATTGGGACAACACAGTCCTTGCTTTGAAGAGACTCACAGAATAAGAGTAAAACTAATACTTCCCCAATCTTGGTCTTGGAGTTAAAGTTGAAAACAGTGTGCAGATCTCTTTGTTTATGCAATCACTCACTCCTACATGAGTCATGCATTGTTTATTCATTCATACATGATTAACAGGAACTGGCCTTGGAGCTGAGCAAAGAGTACCCATGTGTGCTCATGCATGTACATACACTACACATGTGGACAGAGGTTGTGCAGGTGGCGACTCAACAAAAGTTGTATTTTTCAAGTGCATGTTTGATTTTGTCATCCCAGGCCACTTTGTGAGTGCTGCTTCCTGCCACATTGTGAGTGTGCCCCTGACATCAGACTCAATATAAGTCTTGTATTTCCAATTGTAAATACTTTCCTCGTGAATATTTTACTGCCTCCAGCAATATCTTCATCTTATTATTCAAGGCAAGCAGGGCCCTCTTTGCAAAAGTCCTCCTGCAGTGTCAATGACGCCTGTGGAGAATTAAAACTTCCACATTTATCAGTGTGTATGGAATCTATGATCATGTTCCACATAGGGATACAGGTGAAATACAGGCAGAGAGAAATTTCTGTGTGTGCAAGTTTTCAACAGAAAAAGCCTTTGCAAAATGACATTATAAAGGATATTTATCAGTATCTTCTCACATTGATGAACAGCTACTTTTGACTTCCACCATGTTTACAAATTCCACAGCTGTTTAGATCAAATGAATCATGACTGAAAAGCTGTCACGATCTGCTTGAACAAGGTAAGAAGGAGATTTCAAAAATCATTAGTAGAACTCTGAGCAGCTCAAACCCTTTCAATATGAGTTGTAAATGTCTTAGGTAGGATGTGTATGTGTTTATTTCCCATTTCACTGGAGGAACAAAGAAGAAAAGAAAGATGTTTGGAACTTATCATGCCTGTAGCAGTAAAAGGAAGAAGATAAGTGAATTGCAAGAACTAGAAAATAAGACAGTTAAAAAAGAGACTACCCAATTAAAATCACAGCAGGTTACCCTGTGAATATCAACAACCTGACTGTAAGTTGAAATGTATGACAAAAGACTTGGAATAGCCAACTTGGTATTTGAGAAGAAGAAAAACCAGAGGACTAACACTAACCAACTTCAAGATTTAACTATACTAAAGTAGAGTAATCAAGATAGTGCAATATTGGCCAAAGTATTGATAAATAGATGAGTAGAACAGAACAGTGAGAGCCCATAAATGGACCCACACAAATACAGTTGATTGAGGTTTGACAAAGGAACAAAAGTAATTCAATAAAGAAAAAAGTTTTTTTAAAAAATGGCACTGGAACAACTTGATATCCATATGCAAAACAATAAATCTAGACATGACTTTTTTCCTGTCAAAAAATTTAATTCAAAATGCATCATAGACCTAAGTGTAAAATTCTAAACTATAAAACTGCTAGAAGAAAACATGGTAAAATATAGGTAACCTCAGATTACTGATGACATTTTAGATACAACACCTAAAAGCAATATCCATGAAAGAAAAAATGATACATAAGACTTCATTAGAAGTGAACATTTCTGCTCCATGACAGACACTGTTAAGAGAATGAAGAGAAACCCAGATTGACTTGGAAAATATATCATATTTGCAAAATACATACTAGATATAGGCCTTGCATTTAAAACATACAAAGAAAGAACGTTAAAGACTTAATAATAAGATAACCAGCAACTCATTTTAAAAATTGGTTAGAGATCTAAACAGACACTTTGCCAATGAAGATGTGTAATGGTAAATAAGTACATGAAAAGATGTTCAACATAATGTGTCATTAAAGAATTGTGAATTTATACTGCACTGAGATACTACTACACAGTTACTAGACTGCCTAAATTCCAAAACATTGACATCATCAAATGCTGGTAGAAATGTGGAGCAACAGGAATGCTCATTCATTGCTGGTGGGAATGCAAAATGGCATAGCCACTTTGGAAGACAACCTAGTGGGTGAAAGGAATATGTATATGGAAATATTTTGCAGTTTCTATTCAATTTTTCTGTAAAGTGAAAAGTTCTCTAAAAAATAAGATGTAGTAATTTTTTTTTAAAGAGCCAGAGAGTAAAGCCATTCCTAAAACAAAATGACAAAAGTATACCAAAAAAGAGAGAAAAGGCTGAGTGCATTGGCTCATGCCTATAATCCTACCATTCTTGGAGGGCTAGGTTGGTAGACTGCTTGAGCTAAAGAGTTCTAGACCACCCTGAAGAAGAGCAAGACTCCATCACTACTAAAAATAGAAAAACTAGCTGGACATTGTTGCAGGCATCTGTAGACCAAACTACTCAGGAGGCTGAGGCAAAATGATTACTTGAGCCAAGGAGTGTGAAGTTGCTGTGAGCTGACACCATGGCATTCTAGTCTGGGCAAAGAATGAGATTCTGTCTCAAAAAGAAGAAAAGAGAAAAAGAAATATAGAAGTAAAGTCTTACCTTTGTAAGAAATCACGAGACAAAAATTAATAGTGAAATAAAATTGTTGATAGAATTTAAATGTTTGTCAATAGGATTATGATTTCTAAATTAAAAAAACAAAAGACATATCAGACCGAAAATAAAAAGTTCAAGGACATTCAATCCCACATTACTTTCTCATCAAATCCTAAGAGGATTTCAAAATCCCATGATGAAGGTGAAAGAATATATTCTAAAAATCATTTGTCTCTTTTGGGATATGCCTCATTCATATTCAAATCTGGTTGATATTATAGTAATTAACAGTCTAGGATATGGGCCAACCTAATCTAATTAAAATTTCTTGGGGAATCATCATCATGAATTAATATTTAATTGTTGCATGCTGCAAAAGTAAAAGATTCACAATTCCATGTTGTAATGATTCCTGACATCTCTATGGAATTTGAAGAAATGTTATTTTCCCACTTCATGACATACTGGGGAATGAAAAGGGGGAAATGATGTAGAATTGCACATAATGATGTGAAGACTCAATAATGAACCACTCTATTTATAGATATTGACAAATGGCACAGCATTTAAGCTGCCAAATACCCTCCCAATGAATGAGTATAATGCCACAGAAGAAAATTACTTTGGCCCTAAAATGCCAAAAAGTATTATAATTACTGTTTTGTTTTTAGAGATTTCCTTGGACATTTGTTGCTATGATTTAGTGCGGCATGAACCTTTTGGCACTGAAAAATTCTCTTATTGAAGGCCTGATTACTACTTGATCATTAAATATGATAAGAGATGAGATCTTTCCTATCCAGGATTTTTTTTTTTCAGTGCAAATCAACTCTCAGCCAAAATTGTTAAGAATTGAATTTTCTCTCTGTCTTCAGGACCAGGAATATTTCCTGCTTTACAAGATAGCAGTGGCAGCAAACTCAAGTATGTGATGTCAGCCACTTCACTTCCTGGGACTCACATGCTAAGAAGCTCTGATCTACCCTGAAGTAGACAAAAGAAAATGTCACCTTGTTGGGGAGCCCATAAGGACAGAGATATTCTGTCATAGTTTCACTTGAGTAGTCAATGCTATTTGACGTGAACATCTTCATCTGCTCCTCTAAAAATGATTCAGTATCATCTTTACTTGTCATCTTTCTCTCACAATTTTGTGAGAAAAAATATACATACTGTATCTCTTTTTCTCAACTCTGTAAGAATCAGAGAAGTACAAAGGAAAGTACCAATGAGATGCTCTACTTTACCTGTAGGATTGGTAAAAATTATGTTCTGCCAGCACCAAGGGATGGTGAAGATGTTTGTGGGATGGAAAGTTGATATAAAATTGTGATAGGAATGACTAGTTGTAGATAAAACTCCAAAAGTCCTTCTCAGGACACACAATTTTAAGTGGGAAATGGTTGGTGAGGTAGTGGCTGGATTTCCAGTAGCTGTGTGTGGCCTTGAAATTGTAGTTGTTCTCACTAGTTAGAAGTGATTAGTGTCTGTGGGTCTATCCTTATTACAGCTCACCCTACTTGAACTGACACATATTTTAGAGAATGATTTAGCCAGATCTAGAAAAACTAGAAGTAGACATACTCTTAGTATCCAGTGATTTCACTTCTGAATTTGTTTCCTGCAGAAAAATTTGCACCACACATCACGTCTACTGCACCATTGGTTCTAGCAAGGAAATATTAGAACCATAAATGTTCATTGGTAATGGGAAGAATAAACAATATTCTCACATGATGACTAGCCCACATAGTTAAAACAGATGAACTATACACTGCATTTGAAAGAACTACATTGTATATTCAAGTTAAGTTTTTGCAAAAAGAAAAGCTCACAAAATATAATCCTAGCACCCTAGAACTCTGGGAGGCTAAGGCAGGTAGATCGCCTGAATTCAGAAATTCAAGACCAACCTGAGTAGGAGCTAGACTCCATCTCTGCTACAAATAGAAAAACTAGCCAGTGTTTTGGTGGGCACCTGTAGTCCCAGAACTTGGAAGAGTGAGGCAAGAGCATCGCTTGAGCCCAAGAGTTTGAAGTTGCTGTGAGCTATGATGCCACAGAAATCTACCCATGGCCACAGAGTGAGACTCTAATGGAGGGTAGAAAGAGAGAAGAGAGAGAAAGTAAAAGAAAAAGTTACAAAATGGAAGTTAAATATTATATCTTTTTTTTTTTTTTGGCCAGGGCTGGGTTTGATCCCACCACCTCTGGTATATGAGGCCAGCACCCTACTCCTTTGAGCCACAGGCACCACCCTATTATATCATTTATTTAAAACACAAACACACATAAAAAAAAGACAAGGTTTATATCTCACTGTGAATATAAAAATATATAGATGAGACTAGATGTGTAACAGCAGCTTCTGATCTAAAGGAAAAGAAGGAAGAAAGTAGCTCTAGGTTTGAATGCATGAAGGCCTTTACGTGGCTATAATAGTTCAGGTCTTAAGAAAATGATGCCAAGGTATGTTATTTGTACAATGATTTTGAAAATAAATATGACAAACAAAGGCAAGAAGCAATTGTGGTCAAATACTGAGAAGGTTAAATAACAGGTGGTGGAAGTTACAGTGCCATATGTGAAACCGACTCTCATGGGATAAGCCAGTATGTGCACAATAAACTTTCCAAGTATCTGTCTTGTTTTATATTATTGCAGAACCTGGAAGTCATGACTATAAAAGATAATGGGTACTGGTGTGGTAGCACCCAATAACTGACTGATTTATTTTAATAGCTTTGTAATTTACAAATCATAAAATTCACTTGCTGTAATAGTTGTGTGACTCTCACCACAACTCAATTTTATACCATTCGGTCACCCCAAAGGGGACCTTTGCTCCATTGCGTGTTCAATCTCTCCTTCCATTATCAACCCCAGGAAAACCACTGACGGATTGTTGTCTCCACAATTTTGACTTTTCTAGAAATTTTACTTAAATGGAATCATCCAATCTGCAGACTATCTTGCTTGTTCATTTAGCTTAATATTTCAAGCTTCCTCCATGGTTTTCTGTGTATCAGCAGTTCACTCCTTCCTATTGTGAGTCCATTGTGTGGCTGTACCATATTCTGTTGATTTCATCACCTGTGAATGGACATAATGGTTGTCCCCATGTTGGTATATTATAAACAATGCTGAAAATAAGTCTTTGTAAGGACATATGCTTTCATTGCTTCTGGGTAATATGGATGATTGAACAGCATCCCTGCCCCAAAAGATATGCTTTCAGAACCCATGAATATGACTTCATAGGGGAAAAGGGTCTTTGCGGATGTAATTTGGCTAAGGATCTGGACGTGAGATCATCCTAGTTTACCAGGCTGGTAATAAATCTAAATCTGATGCCTCGTGTGCTTGTAAGACTCATAAGAAGAAAAGAGACAGACAAAAGGAGAAGGTCACAGGGAGACAAAGGCAGGGATCAGCGTTATGCTGCCGCACACCAGGGAATGCATGAAAGCACTAGAAGGTGAAAGAGGCAAGAAAGGATTCCGCCCTAGACCCTTCAGAAGGAGCACTGCCCTGCTGTGATCTTGATTTTGGACCTCTGGCTTCCAGAACTGTAAAAGAATCAGTTTTTGTTCCTTTAAGCCATCAAGTTCACGGCAGCTCTCAAAACTAACAAAGGTAGCTTTCTAAGAGTATTGCGAGGTCACGTAGTAAATGACCATTTAGCTTAAAAAAATAAATCTACCACACTGTTTTCCGAAGTGGCTGTGCCATTGTGGCTTTTCCCAACAACAACATATGAGCACGGTAGTTTCTCTGTACTGACAGCTGTCCTTGGTATGATCAGTCTTCTTAATTTTTGCCATTCTAATGGATGTGAAATCCTTTCTTACGTCCATGATGGCTAATAATATGGATATCTTGTGCTTATTTCAAATCTTTGCCCATTTAGATCTTATTATTTGAATGTAGGAGTTGTTACCTATTTTGACTACAAGTTCTTTGTCAGGTATGTTTGCAAGTATTTTCTTCAAGTTATATTGACTTTTAAAAGGCAGATGATTTTATAAAGTTCCATTTACCATCTTTTTCTTTGATATATCATACTTTTAGTGTTACATTTATGAAACGTTTGCCCAATCCAAGACTACAAACATCTTTCTCCCATGTTGCTTTCTAGATGTGTTATAACATTAGCTCTTACATTTAGATTTACAATGCACCATTTTAAATCAGGACCCCCTTTTTGTGGATGGTGTGACTTCAGGGAATTGGTTAATCTTTTTGCATACTGATAACCAATGTACCAGCACTATTTGTTGAAAAAACTGTCATTTCCCCCATTGGATCTCTCTGGCACCTTCATCAATAATTGATGATGATGTATATGGGTTTATTTCTGGATTCTCTGATTAGTTCCATTGATCTGTATTTCGATCCTTACACCAGTTTCATACTGTCTTGACACTGTATGTTCAGTTTTGAAATCAAGTAGAATAAGTCTTGCACTTTGTCATTCAAAGAGGGTTTTTTTCCTAGTTCCTAATTATTATGGGTATATAACAGTTGTATATATTTATAGGGTATATGTGATCTTTTCCTATAGGCACAAAATGTGAATTCATCAATTCAGGGTAATTACGGTATCCACCATCTCAGGCATTGATCATTTCTTTGTGTGAGGAACCTTCCATTTCTACGCTTAGCTGTCTTGGCTATTCTGTGTCCTTTGGACATTTCTATGTAAATTTTAGGATTCTTTGTGCTGTTACTTCAATCTGGCTATATCTCACAGCTTCTGGGATTTTTCATATGTCAGCTGAAAATCAGTTCATATGTAACAACTTCTGCTAAGATTACAGAATGTTACTGATATCCAATGACACAAAGTGAAAATTTTGATAATGGCTGGGACCACCTGGAAAAATACATTCTACAATCCAAGTATTAAAATGCAGGAATGGCCACATCTCTTTGTATCTTTTAACATTCTACTTTAAATGTAAAGTGCCTTAATGTAGCTTGTAGCATTCGTGGTCTATGATACACTATAAAAAAAAATCTGTATTCATATTTTACTCCACCCACTTCCTATTTAGACAATATGTGTAATCTCTCTGAACTTCAGGTCCATTACCTTTAAAATGGCAAACATAATAGCTAATATACAAGGAACATTGAGCACTTACTATATTTGGAGTTTCTTGCATATAATAACACACGACAATCATTTAAAAAATCTCTATTTATCCAATCATGCATCCACCATTCATTGTATTGGGTAAAATCAGTTAATGATATGGTTGCTGATAATATAATATTATAACTGAAAAAATCCCTCTTCTTACAAATTATACATTTTTATAAGATGGGCAAAATGCAAGTTAAAAGGTAGATTATCCTAGATAGTGTTAATTATTACCAAGCAAATAAAACAGGTATTGCAAGTGAATTGGGAATGGATCAGGGCTGCCAGGAATGCTTTTTTGGCAGGTAACAACTGAGCTGAGGCCTGCATCAGTTAGAAAGACCCAGGTATAAGAATATCTAGGGGGAATATCATTTTAAGCATAATAAATAATAAATTCACAAACAAATGTGTTAACTTATGAAGCCCATGTTCCAGAAATAGAAGGAAAGCTTAAGTAGCTGGAGATTAGAACAAATTGCTGTAAACACAGAAGGAGAAAACAAGTAAGTTAAAGTCATCAGAAAAATAACATCGGTTATCTGTTACTGTGTTTAAAAACACTCCAAGCTGACTGGCTGAAAACAACAGTAATTCATTCTATTTCACGATTCTGTGGGTTGACTGGGTAGTTTTTCCATGAGTCTTGCCAGGACCCATGTGGTTACATTCAGCTGGCAGGATGGCAGGGATGGCTGGATGGCTGGGCTCCTGTTCCCATGCCATCCTTCATCCCAGGATTCTGCTAGTCCCACATTAGCAGGGCAGTGTTCCAACTGGGTTAAGACCACTTAAGGTCCAGAGTGTATGTTGCACAGTGTCTCTTCCACCTCATAAAGGAAAGAGCTCTTAATGAAAGGGGTTGCAAAATATTGTCGCCATGTTTTTTGATCCACTGTATTTTCCCCTCTGGCCAAAATTATTAAACTTACATTTTTCTCACATACAAAATGTGCTCATCATTTCCCCCTAAAGTTTCATCCCATTACAGTGTCTGGCCCAATATTGAAGTCCAGAATCTCACCATGTAAATCAGATCCAGAGGAAGAAGAGTTCCCTTGGGTGGAGGATGGCCAACAAAACATTTTTCTCATATCGCTCTTCTCCTTCAAATCCTTTAATATTTTCCCATTGACTTGAAACTGAAGTCACAGTTCCTATAATGTCATTTCCCCCTCTCTGGCTCCCACTCACTGCCAGAATCCTCCTCATCCAGCGTCTTTACAATAGCTCTTCCCTCTGTCTGGAACACTCACCATTGCCCCATTATTCCTATATCTTCCCAACATCTGTATCTCAGTCAGCTTCATTCTTCCTTTCCCCATGCCCAGCAGTATTATAGTCATTTTCCCTATTTTCTTTCCTTCATATTATTAATGACTAGTTGGAATTACTTTGCTTAATTTTTTAACATTTAATTGTCTCTTACCCCTCCTATGACAAGAATGTGAGATTTAATTTTTCAAAAGTCATTATTTTTAGAGACAAAGTATGCTCTGTTACCCAGGCTGGAATGCAGTGGTGCAATCATAGCTCACTGCAGTCTTGAACTCTTGAGCTCAAGCCATCTCCCCTCCCTCCTCAGTCTCCCCAGCATCTGGGATTCCAGGTGCATGCCACCAATCCTGTCCCAGCCAGTTGTTTCTAAAATTATTTTAGGAGTGCTGTGTTGCTATGATGCTTAGACTTATCTTGAATCCCTGGTTTCAAATGACCTCTGTGCCTCAGCTTCCCCAAAATGCATGATACCTCCTTGACTTGTTATGTGCTATCTTCCCCAAACTTGGAGTCAAGCTGAACACACCATCAGTACTCAGTGATGTACTGGGTAATCAGTATCACTATATTATTAATGAAATGTAAATGCAACACTAACCTTGACCTTTCCCATAGGTAATTATGTGGGTAGTTTTCCTTGCTATATCTGTGCATGCATATACACTACGATCTTTCAACAACTTTGAGATGCAACTTACACGTCATATGATCGTCCCATTTAAAATGTACAATTTAGTGTGCAGAGCTATGCAATCATCATCACAAAGTGCAAATGTTTTAATGACACACAAAAGAAACCCTACCCTAATTATCATTCACTCCTCAATCTTCTAACCCTACCCCTAAGGAGCCATTGACCTGCTTTCTGTCTACCTAGATGTGCCATTATGGCTGCTTCTTACAAATAGATTCCTACATGTGCTCTTTTGCGACTGGCTTCTTTCCCTCAGAATATCGTCTTCAAGATCCATCCTGTCATAACCTGTATCAGTATTTTACTCCTTTTCTCTAGCACTGAAGAATTGCATCTTACACATATACCGTATTTTTTAATATCTGTTCATCAGTTGATGGGAATTTTAGGATTTATTTCCCAAATTTGGGTTATTATGGATAACACTGCTCTATGTATTTACAAGTTTTTGTGTACATTTTTGCATTTCTCTTGGGTTCTCTGCCTAGGAGTAGAATCTTGGGGTCATATAGCAACCCCGTGTTTGATATTTTGAAGAACTGCCAAGCTGGTTTTATAGAGTCCCTGCCACAGTTTACATACTGCCAGCAATGAATCAGAGTTTCAAAATTTCCATATTCTTTCCAATGCTTGGTCCTATCTGTCTCTTTTATTAAAAGCCATATTAGTCCATGGGACATGGTATCATGCAGTAGCTTTGGTCTTCTGTTTTTGTTATTTAGCACATATTTGTTAGTATTTCATTTCATGTGAATTACATCATATCTTTAGGGAATATTAAAGTGTAGTTAAGCTTTAAACTTTTTTATTTATTTCAAATTAATACGAGGGTACAAATTTTTAGATTACATTGTTCTCATTTCCAAGGCAAAGTTCCAGATGTAAAAAAGCCTCTCACCCAGGGGGTGTGCTATATACCCTTACATTGTGCCCTGAGCATACAAGTAGTTTTGATTTGCATTTTCCTAATGTCTAACAATGTTAGACAAGTGTATTAGACATTTACATATCTTATTGGAGAAATGCCTATTCAGAGCCTTTGGCCATTTTTAATTGTTTTATTTGCCTTTTTAATTGTTGAAGTGTTTGACTTTTTATATATTCAAGATATAAGTGCCTATCAGATATACGATTTGTAAATATTCCCTTCCATACTGTGGATTGTCTTTCTACATTTTTGATGGTATCATTTGAAGCAAAAAAATTCTTAGTTTTCCTGAAGTTCATACTTATATCAATCATAAGAATTTATTAGTAGTATTAAAATAGATGAATAGCAATTAACATCAAGCCTGTATCATATAATGACAAGCAGATAAGCTCACTTAGAAATGATAGTTTTGATTAATAGTGAAAACACAAATTCCAGGATAAATTCACTATAGAAAAACTTTTGGAATAGCGCCTGTTTAAGTATCTGGTATAATCAGTTTTTAGTTGCCCTTCTGAGGATTCCCTAGAGCAACAAGATTTCTCTGGCTATTATAACACTGAAGCACTTACTTGATTTTTTGTATGTGGAGTTAGCTTTACTAAAGGGAACTCTAGCGTTGGTTGAAATACCTATTGATTAAAGAAGCTATGGCTTTGTGATGCTGATGGTGCAGTGGCTCACTGTCTTGTTCTTTTTCCCTCAAAAAATCTGCAGATAGAAAGGAAATAAAGCTAAGATTTGCTCAGCTCATAATAATGTGCCAGGTACTTTATAAGAGATTTTACTACACAGAAAAATAATTCATAACACAGTCATTCCAGAGAAGTTCTGCAGACACAAAATATGGCCCTGCTTTATTTTCTGGTCCCAGTGATAGGAAAGTGAAACATTCATTCAATTTGTTAAATGCCTACTATGTGCAAAGTATCGTACTAGATATCACATTTGCAAATGTGATCTATTTATCCTCTGCAGGCTTTAGTCTGAGAGGGGTGAAGAGAAAATGTAAAAAAAAAAAAAGATATAATAAAATATTACAAGAAAAGAGTATTTATAGGGTACAGGAGATGAACAAAAGACAACAATATTAGTGAATATATAGATGCTTGACACGGGTTGTCTCATTTTAAAGTACACAGCAACCCTGTAAGTCAGATCTACTATACAAACGAGAAATACGAGACTCAGGAATATGAGCCTCAGGAAAGTTGAAGAACTTAAGAAAGGTCAGAAACACTAATAAATAAAACAATAGAAAGTGAAACCAGGGTTCCCTGATTGCAAAACTGTGTTGATGATGTTTCTGTTATCAAGGTTCTGAAGACTCATTCTGTTTGTCCCTTTAGTTAAGCTGGAAAGAGAAGTACCGGCCCATAAGCATCAGTCATTCTGTCACTCACCTGCCCCTGTCTATTGATTATTAATGTATTCTCAATACGATTCTTCACTTTTACATTTATCCTAATACAACATCAGACTGCAGTAGCTATTAAGCATACATAATAACTCCCAAGAATAGTTTTTAACATAGTATCTTAAAGCCACTATTTTTATCTTACCATGTTAAGCCTTGTGGTAAATTGAATCATTGTTCACGATTCTTCATGCCTTCCCCCTTGCTGCCTTCTATCTGCAACCTTAACCACTACCTTTTTAATTCCCATTTCAGACGTGGGTAGAGTCTAGGGCCCAATCCCACTGATATTGGGTTTGACCACTGATTTGCTCTGAATGAAGGAATGTGAGCAAAAGTAACATGTGCATTTTTAACTGAGGCTGATGATGCAACGTATGTTGTTCTGTCCTGAACATTCATGATGCACCATTCTGTGGCTGGTGCATCTTCAGCCTGAATCCTGCAATCAACACAAGTGGAAGTCAGCAGAACCAAAATCAGCCTGGATCAGTAGCTCTCCAACTGTCTGAGAAATAAATACTTGTGGTTTATGTCACAGGGATGGTTATACTGTGGCCATAAAGTCCGTGTGCACTTTATGGCCACCCTGTAGTTGTTATTTACACTGTAATAGCTAATGGAGAGAAGCCGTCTTCTCGTCCACATGAGGAATTTAGAATATAAGTACTCCAGGTACATTTATCTGATTCATATCTCTACTTAAATGCATCAAATTTAGCAGGTCAAAAAGGGAACACTTTGTTTCCATCTCTAAAGCTGGTCCACCAGCTGGTCCATCAAAGTAAATGGCACCATGATGCAGTGAGACATCCAGGAAGTCATCCTGGGCCCTCTCCATTTCGTGGGTCCCCGTATCTAACCCATCAGCAGCTTTTCCAGAGATTTTCTGATTCATTCACCTAGCCGCTCAATAGCCTCTTTACTTGCAACCAAAAAGATCTCTTCTGCTCACCACAAAGAGTGGGAAAAGACAAATTACAAAATGCAAAAGATAAAGAGGCTTATAACCAACCAAAGACTGCTATGAGCTTAGAACAGTGCCATCCAATAGAAATACAATGCAAAACACATATGCAGTTTGAAATTTTCTAGTATCCTAATAGTCGCATAAGAAATTTAGAAATAATTTTAATAATACATGAGCAGTCCTTCAGTTACAAATGAGAGATTCTGTAGGTTGTTCTTAAGTTGAATTCAAATGTAAGTTGGAATAGGTAAATTTACTTATTACCTGCAGTAGCCTTTCTTTGTTTTGTGTTGGTTTTTTCCAGTGGTAAGACAGAATTTATTTACAGAAAAGAATATAGAAAACACTAAAGCTCCTGGTAGAAAGAAAGAACTCAAGTAGGGAGAGAAAAGCTCTCTCCGTTTCTCTCCCGGTCTTTCCCCATCTCCCCCTTTAGGCTTTTAGTCTCGGGGTATATATATGTGTATTGGTTCCTTGGCCAGGAAACAAATGAGCACAGTCCCTTCTGCCAGGGGCAAGGTGAATGAATGTATCAATGAATGGACACAGTCCATTCATGGAATTGAGGCCTAGGAAATTCACATGAAACTGACCTAGGCATAGGAAATGGGGGTTCTACATTTAGTCCTAAGTGTAAAGTGAAGGAGACACCAAAATCACACGCCAGTCAGATGTTTGTAAGTCGGAGACAGCCTGTATTTTATATAACCCAATGTATAAGAATGTGATCATTTCAACAGGTAATAAATATAAAAATTATAACTGAGAATTTTTAATTTTTTTCATGCTATTTTCAAAATTTGGCTTTTATGATAAAGTTACAATACCCCCCACCCCCAAGTCAGGTGCTCAACAGTTGCATGTGGTTAATGAGTAGTCTGAAAATTTATGAGTCCATAAAAAAAGACAAACAGTCCTCCCCTAAAGTGGGAAAAAGTCATGAATGCAAAACCAATACACTTAGCCTTCATGTGTTCCAGACAGAGCACATTTAAAAATGTTTCTTCTGAGACAAGTTCTAGGCACTGTAGTGATGGTAAGTGGGGTATCCTTTCCCCAGATAGCTTAATTTCCACCAGTTGTGATTTTACTTGTGACTTAGATATTAGTCAGACTGACCACATTTTCCACTGAAATTTCATGTTTGTTTCTATTATATTTTAATGGTTGTCAATGTTCCTAAAATTTTAATTACCCAAGATACTTTTAATTTTGAGGGCCAATTCATTCCTCTTGGGAAAAATTGTGGTTAAACATGACAGAATCGTCACTATCTGTGTGATAGCAATCCAAAAGTTGAGGGGTGAACAGGAAAAAATAAATCATGGAGGTATAGAAATTTATTTATTTTCTACAATTTCAAAGAAAGAAATTAAATAACCAAGCGTAACGTCTAGTTCTTTGCAGACAGCATCCCCACAAAGGATATTTTCTTATCTCCGGAAAACATTCACCTTGTTAAGTCCACTATTTTATATATACCTGAGAATTCTGTCCTTTCAAAAGCCTAATTATGGCAGTAATTTTGCTGTGCTGTTTGGAAGAGTTCAGAAAAGGTTATCCATTTCCTAAATGCTGCTTTTAGACTTCTTGGAGTTCTTTGTTCATAGAATTCCTGACAAGCCTCCTCAGAAAAATAAGAGAGGAAAGGAAATAATTATCGAGCCTCAAGAATAAAATTTCTAATAGCGTTAGAAGCGTTAGGTGGGAAGCTGACTCATTCTGAAGAAAGAGGAAGTTAAATATTTGAGGCCCTTCTAGGCTGACGATTCACTATTAGCCAGGAAAAGGTGCTTTCAGAGTTCATGCTGAGTTCTGTCACTCAAATGTCCTATGACGACAACCACAATATCTGGCATGGATTTTCTCAAAATAGGGAGTAAAATAAACAAAAGTTATAATATAACCTGTAGATAGGGTAAAACAACAAAAATCACAGCAACAATAAAGAAAAAAAATAAACAAACACCAAACAGAGTAAAGCTACCATGTTGGAAAGTGAATCTCAACAGGGTGAGGGCCCAACTCTATCGATAGGAACAGCCAAGAAAGAAGAAATACCATAGAAACCAAGGGATGATGACCAGTCAGCAAGCCTGAGAGTGACACTAATGTAGAAGTAGCCAGTAGGTCCACGACACCACGAGCCCCCAGTTTGAGCATCAGGGTGGATGTTAAAAAGAAAAGCTAGAGTGGTTGTACCAGCCCCCCACAGGGGCTAGGATGACATTTGGCACCAGAAACTACAGGGAGAACCAAAGTTGAACCACCAGATTTTCCTGCCAAGGACAGGGAAGTTGTTGAGTCATTTGGGAGCCTGGACAATGCACTATGTGTGTGGACAGGGAATAAAAGCTTCTGCCCCCTTCCCTGGATACCTTATCCCTGCCTTCCAGCATGCTGGAGACTGCAACCACAAGTCACCCTCTCACTTGCTCTGAACCGAGCAAAAGTTTCCATACTTTCAAAAGCATACTTTCCCTTCAGCACTTTTTAAAACCTACTTACAATTTTATGGACTACTTATTTCATTCTGGATGTGATTTATAATGTGCAAAATCCCAACCTGGCTAGTTTATGAGCAGGAAGATGGTCCTACTGAGCTTTGGAATTGCCTTGCCTATTCACTGAGCTATAATATATAGCCCAGCTATTTGGGGGAGATTGTGTCCGAATCCAGAATTTGAGCTGACAGGGGAAAAAGAAAAAAAAGGGAAAACAAGCACATTACTTTAAATTAAGCCTCAGAACAATGTTTCTCCAACTTCATTTCCTATTTCCCAATCTTCCTCTGGGCAGTTAAAAAGTAAAACATCACTTTGGAAGATATATATTTAAACTGCTTTGCAGGGAGCACATAATTTGAATGTAAAACACCCTAAATTACCTACTCATTAGCAAAAATCAGATCCAGCACTCCCCAAACTACTTCATTTAATTGAATGCACTCAAAGAACAACCCTTCATTAATATTCAAATTCAATGTCTTAAACTAATTTACCACTATTGAATAGTCTGTCATGATATGAAATTAAAAGTAAAGTCATAAAGCTAAGAAGTATTGCTAATGGACTACCCTCCACCTAGATTAATATACATTAATGAATTAAATCTACCTTGATTAATATAGGAAGCCAATCCCACAAATGTAACCAAAATGACCTGTTACTTTTATTCTTGATAGCAAAGATATTTTCTGCCCAATTTTCAATTTTGAGAAATTCCAACCTTACAGGTCAATTGTAAGAATAAGACAATCAATGTCTGTATACCACTTACTCAGATTCATCAATTATTAACCTTTTGCCATGTTGTATCTACTTTTCTTTCTCCTTTTCATGATTTATTTAAAAGTCAGTTGATCTTGACTCTTTACCACTAAAATACTCAGCCTTTATCTCCTAAGAACAAGGACATTTTCCTATATAACTACAATTCGATTATTATACTTAACATTGATACGATTCTATCATCTAATAATATACAGTCCATATTTACATTTTTCCCTGTAACTTTTTATAACTTTACAAAATTAAAAATTTGGTAAAGAATCACACATGAAATTAAGTTGTCATGTACTTTATTCTAGAATAGTTCAGCAAATTTTAATTTTCATCCTTTTTTTCTAAATGATTCTGGGAGACAATTGGAGAGATTATCAGTAAATAGTTTAGCGTGTGTCTCTACATAGCAAATCCCTTACAGAAATATGGTACAATTTTTAAAATCACTGTTTATTTTTGTTACATATTTAATATACCATTAATTATAAAAATTGATTCTTCTTACAGAAAATGGAAAAAATGCAAAATAGTAGGAGACAGGGAAAAATTATTAGCACCTAGTACTAACAATTTAGTGAAAAATGATAATAGTAATCATTCACTAAATAATAATAGTGAAAAACAATGCAATCGCTATTCTGTTACATTTCCTTACAGTCTTTTCTTTTTATGTTGGTGATTTACCTGATTTCACATCATTACATGAAAGGAGTATCATAATGGAAAAATTTAAATGACACATTTTAAATTCCATTTAACAGCATCTCTCTCTAAAGCCAGAATGACCCAGACCCAAACACAGCTGGATAAATGAGATCAAAAGATTCAGGCTGATAATTCCAGAAACCATTGTCAAGATCCCCTTAACTCCAAAATGCTATCTACAAATTGCAATGATAATTGACACACAAAATCTTTCCATTATACATATTATTATTTAGAGCTTCTAGGCAACTCCTGTTCCATAAAATAGTAGCTTTAGGCAAACTAAAGTGGATTCCAGAATTTTCCACTGCCCTATCTAATTGAAGAAATTGGCATGGACAAGAGAGCACAGATGGGCTGAGAGGGGAACTATCTCAATTGTACTATTGCAGATTATCCTAATGCCTCTTTAAAATCTGCCTACAGGATATGATCAAGGTAAAAGTACACACTTAAAATGAACTTCAGGGCCATGAAGTCCATCGAAAAACTATAAGTTGATGCAATCTTGGAACAAATTCAAAATCTTCAATGAAATTCAAAACCTTCAACGTTTCCCTGGAATTGTTTTCCTTTAGCATTGTCAAAGTGCTCTGTATTTCCCATAGAGAAAGTGTCCTCAGACAGTACCATCCAGGATACCTTGCAAAGGAAATGGGGATATAATGTCACATAAACACTGACCATCAGAGGCACTGTGGGAACTGGTGGTACCACCTGATTACATACAATGTCTAGGGTTTTATTTTTGTTTTGGTTCTTGAAGTTTATTTCAGTCAAAACTCTACGGGAAGCCAGGCACAGACATCAAAGAATAAAATACTGTCTGAAAGTGTATACATTTCTTACCAACTGGCAAGAGTTTTACATACATGCTTGATAAAATTGACAAATTTTAAATGACTGAACTCTTCTGAGAAAGCAAAAAAGAATTTGATATTGCTCTACTCAGAAAAGTCTATTTGTAATGTAATTTAATTAGTTCTTTTTTCTTTTGCACTTTTTGGCCAGGACTGGGTTTGAACCCACCACCTCCAGCATATTGGGCCAGCGCCCTACTCCTTTGAGCCACAGGTGCCGGCCTTAATTAGTCATTTTAAAATGCAAATGTAGCTATTATTTATTACTATAATCTATCATAAAAGCCAGAGAATATTTCAAGAATTTCAAAACTTGTAAAAGTTTATAAAATTCTTCCAATAAGTACAATAAAATCAGAAATTAAACTTTCATCAATACATGTATTCATATATAGTCATATATTATATACATATATAGTCATGTGTACATTCAGCAAATTCCATAAGTCTTATCTGATTGTCAATGTCAGGAAATAATTAAGTAAGACATATATTCTTAGTATAACTTATTATTTCAACCGCCATAAGGAGAAACACACAACTTACAAAATGCAGGAGTCCTTGTGGTCTCTCACAACCACAAAGATAAAAATGTAATTAATTAACTCAGAGTCACACACCCTTCCAAACCCAGGAAACTGAGCTGTACTTTGAAATTTTCTAGAATAGTCTTGCATGACCAGTCTTTCCACAGCTGTGAAAAGAAACAATCCATTATTTTATGCATATATAATAAAGAAGGATTAATTGAACTAATAAATTACGAATAGGAACTGTTTGTTCTTCCAGAGAGTTATTTGTTTTTTTTTTTGTAAATAATACAGCTCAAAATAAAGTTTATGCTTTTATGATATCATTAAATGTAATTGATAGTCTCGATTTTTCCTGTTATGTTTTATTTAGAAAAAGGAAACAGCCATTTGTTAATATTAAGCTTGGGTAGTTCTAATAGCTCCTATGAAAATTATATACCAATTTGATATTGTTCTACTCAGAAAAATCTATTTGGAGCATAATTTAATTAGTTCATTCTTAAATGCAAATGTAGCTATTATTCATTACTATAATTTAGCATAAAAGCCAGAGAACACTTCAAGAAGTAATTGTAAAACTTTTAAAAGTTTAGAAACCTCAGTGAATAGGAAGATGGTGGAGTAGAGAGAGCTTCTTTGCAACTGGGTGTGGTGAGACTGGGGAGAGAAGATTCCGGGCACCTCTTGCGTGTGAGCTCTACCCAGAAACACCCTTCAGGGCACAAGGTGGCAGTGGGAGACTTGCTATGTGGTGGCTGCGGGGCAGCAGCTACAGCAGCAGCAGAGTTTGCAGATAGGGAAGGCCTTCCCTGAGGGCTTTTTGTTCTTATTGTGGTGGTTGTTGTTTTGGACTTAGGCTGTTGATTGAGTTACCTTGGGACACCTTGGGCGAGTGAACAAGTGAATGTGAATAGCACCCAGAGGCTGGGAATGAGCTACTGAAGTGGAAGGGAGCTTTCATTGTTTGGCTGAAGGATGGTACAGCCATTGTGGGAGAGCGGCCTTAGAGGCTCAGCCCTCAGGGTCCTAGAGCAAGGCCAGTTCTGGCGTGACTAACAAGCAGGAAGCCACTTCTGGAGAGAACTGAGCAACACATGCTTTCCTGGGAAAGCCATTAGCCAAGGGCTCTCTCTCTTTCTCTCTCTTTTTAAAATCTTTTATCCTTCTTGCTCTTCATCTCATCTTTTAAGTTCAGAAAGGTTGAGGCATGTCTATTAAACAGGCTGAGGAGAGAGTCAGGCTTCCAACCCTGTGGAGTTTGAGGGCAAAGAAATCAGCAGAAGCTTCCAATTTCCATTTTATACAGCTGTATTTATTGTGATTAGCATCTCATACCCTAGAAGATCACCTGTTGCCCAGGCAATATTCAGCAAGAATAATGACATATATATCAACTATGTGTATGTGTGTGTGTGTGTATATACTTTTCTTTTTTCTTTAAAAAATTTTTTTCAACTTTCTTCCACCTAGATTTTTTTCTTCATTTTTCTCATGTAAATATAATTTTTTTTTATAAATATAATTTTTTGTTGTTGCATTCTTTAAAAATAAGGGCTTCATTTTTGCTAGTTTTTCAGTTCTTGTTATTTGTTCCCACCACCCCACCCCCCTAATTTTAGCCCTTAAGGTTTTTTATTTGTTTGCTTTGGTTTCCTTTTCCTTTATAGTATTTTTATTTTTCTTCTCTTTTTGGTTGAGGTGGGGTACTTTGTCTGCTCAGGCTGGCAAAGAGCTACAGATGTCAAGGGACCCACCCCACTCAGTCCCCCAGAGGTTCGGATATGTGGGGTGGGTCAAAGTATACTACTATACATTCTCTCTTTCTGTTCTTTTCTTTTTTTGTCAATATTTCCTTTTACTCCCCTTCCTTTCCTTTATCTTTTCTCTCTCTTTTTAAAATCTTTTACCCTTCTTGCTCTTCATCTCATCTTTTAAGTCCTTTACCAAAAGAATACTAAGGTGTTGTCAATACCTAAGGTGTTGAACCTTAGGTCAGAGGCACATTAACTTAAAGAACAAGAGGAAGCAAAAGGAAAAAGTAGGACAAGAAAATGGACAAAAATAAAACACTCATGAGGAAGAAACAACAAAAAAATCCTGGCAACATGAAAAACCAGACCAGAGTAAACCACCCCCACCCCCAAGGGATCATGAAGTACGTACTGCAGAAGATTTCACATATAAAGAAACGTTAGAAATGACAGAGGGGGATTTAAAATATGGATGGTAAAAACAATGAAGGAAATTCCTCAGAAAGTGGAAAATAACTAAAAGGAAATCCCAAAACAGAATCAAATAAGAGATGAACAATATGAAGAATAAAGAAAGGATATAGCAGAGCTTAAGGAATTGAAGCAGTCATTCAGGGAACTTAAAGATATAATAGAAGGTATCAATAACAGATTAGACCATGCAGAAGAAACAATCTCAGAGGTAGAGGATAAAGCCCTAGAGCTAACTCAGGCTGTTAAAGAGGCAAAAAAAGAGAGAGAAAGCAGAATGTTCACTGACAGAATTATGGGACTTCATGAAGCATTCAAACATGAGTTATAGGCATCCCAGAAGGGGGAAAAGAATGCTCTAGAAGAATGGAATCCCTACTAGAGGATATCATAAATGAAAATTTCCCAAATATCATCAGGTGATGAACCTGTCCAAAGTCAAGACAAAAGAAAAGATTCTGCAAGCTGCAAGGAGTAAGCGCCAAATGATCTACTTGGGCAAACCCATCAGGGTGACTGCAGACTTCTCAAATGAAACTTTTCAAACTAGAAGACAATGTTCACTACCTTTAATCTACTTAAACAAAACAATTTCTAGCCTATAATTCTATGTCCTGCTAAGCTAACCTTTAAATTTGACGGAGAAATCAAATATTTTACTGATATACAAACCAAAATCAGTTTACCATTGTATCTAATGTTGTACTGAAACATTTTACTGATATGAGGAAGACTGCCACAGCAAGACCAGCTCTACAGGAAATATTTTGACCTGTTCTACACACTGACCATCACAATGGACTACCAGCAAAGTAAGCACCCAGAAACTAAAGGACAAAAGCCAGCTTCCACAATGATGCAAAGATAAAACAAAGCAATAGACTTTCACAAAATAAGATGAATGTAATTCAACCACACTCATCAATTATCTCAATAAGTGTTAATGGCTTGAATTCCGCACTGAAGAGGCATTGCTTGGCTGACTGGATAAAAAAAAATAAGCCATCCATTTACTGTCTGTAGGAAACACACCTAACTTTGAAGGACTAATTAAAACTCAGGATTTCGGGATGGAAGACAATTTTTCAGGCAAATGGAAATCAGAAGAAAAGAGGGGTTGCTTTGACTTTAGTTACTTTAAATTCACTTGTATCTGAAAATAAATATTTTCCAAGACACACTGTGATGAAACTATACAAAGTCAAGACAAAAGAAAATAAAGACTTTCAGATACAAGTGGATTTAAAGCAACTAAAGTCAAAAAAGACAAAGATACTTCATATTGGTTAAGGGAACAATACAACAAGAAGACATTTCAATTCTAAATATTTAAGCATTCAATGCTCCCAGATTCTTGAAATAGACCTTACTTAGTTTGAGCAATACAACACCATAACACCATAATAGCAGGGGACTTTAAAACTCCTCTTACAGAGCTGGATAAATCCTCCAATCAGAAACTAAATAAAGAGACGAGAGACTTAATTGTGACTCTAGAACAACTGGGTTTGATAGACATACATAAAATACTCCAACCCAAAGCTTAAGAATATATGTTCTTCTCATTGACCCATGGAACATTCTCCAAAGTAGATTATATCCTAGAACACAAATCAAATCTCAAGAAAATCAAAAGAATTAAAATTTTACCTTGTATCTTCTCAGACCACAAGGCAATAAAGGTGGAACTCAATTCCAGCAAAAATTGTCATCCCCACCCAATGGCATGGAAATTAAACAACCTTATGCTGAATGACAATTGGATCAAGGAAGTGAGAAAAAAGAAAATCGTTAACTTCCTTGAGCATAACAATGAAGACACAGCTACCAAAATCTGTGGAACACTGCAAAAGCAGAACTAAGAGAGAAATTTATCAAGTAGATACCTACATTAAAAAAAAGAAAGGGAGCATATCAACAACCTCATGAATCATCTTAAGGAAATGGACAAGGAAGAGCAATCCAATCCCAAACCTAGCAGAAGAAAAGAAACAACCAAAATTAAATTAGAAATAAATGTAATTGAAAACAAAAGAATCATTCAGAAAATTAAGGTAACAAAAAGTTGGTTCTTTGAAAAGATAAATAAAATCAATAATCTGTTAGCCAGATTAACCAGAAATGGAAAAATAAGATCTTTAATAATCTCAATCAAAAACTAAAAGGGGGAAATAACAACTGATACCACAGAGATACAAGAGACTTTTTCTAACTATTACCAAAAACTTTATGTCCAGAACATTGACAATGTGGAGGAAATGGACTAATACTGAAATTACACCATCTTCCTAGACTTAACCAGGAAGAAATAGATCTCTTGAACAGACCAATATCAAGCACTGAGATTGCAGAAACAACAAAAAAGATTCCCACAAAAAAGGCCCAGGGCCAGATGGCTTCACCTCAGAATTCTGTCACACCTTCAAAGATGAGCTTGTATGCTACAGAACCTATTCCAAAGCACTGAGATGGAAGGAACCCTCCCTAAAACTTTCTATGAAGCAAACCTCACTTTGATTCCAAAACCAGGAAAAGACCCAACTAAAAAGGGACACCTACAGACTAATTTCACTAATGAATATTGATGCAAAAAATACTGGAAAAAAAAAAACCCACCACCGACAACGCTTACTTAATAGATTGCAACTACTCATTAAAGTAATTATACACCACCATCAAGTAGGCTTCATCAAAGGGATGCAAGGTTAGTTTAACATACACACATCCATAAATGTTATTCACCATATCAATAGAAGGAAAAACAAAGACCATATGATCCTTCCAATAGGAACAGAAAATGCATTTGACAAAATTCAGCATCCTTTTCTACCATGAACACTTAAGAAATAGTCATAAGTGGCACATTTCTTAAGCTGGTTGAAGCCATCTATGACAAAACCACAGCTAATATCATACTGAATGCTGTAAAACTGAAAAGTTTTCCACTTAGTCCTGGAACCTGACAAAGATGTCCACTATCATCACTATTCAACATAGTTCTAGAAGTTCTAGCCAATGCAATCAGGCAAGAGAAGGATATAAAGGGCATCCAAATGGGAGGAGGGGTCAAACTCTCCCTCTTTGCTGAAGATATGATCTTATACTTAGAAAACCCCAGAGATTCAACTATAAAACTTCTGGAAGTCACCAGGAAATACAGTAATGTCTCAGTAATGTCCATAAATCAGTAGCCTTTGAACACGCTAATAATAGCCAAGCTGAGAAGCAAATCAAGGACACGATTCCTTTCATAGTAGCTTCCAAGGAAATGAAATACCTAGGAACACACCCAACAAAAGAAGTGAAAGATCTTTTCAAAGGGAATTGTGAAACCTTAGGAAAAGAAATTGCAGAAGACACTAACAAATGGAAGAACATACCATACTCTTGGCTGGAAAGAATCAACGTTGTTAAAATGTCTTTACTGCCCAAAGCAATCTACAGATTCAATGCAATTCCCATTAAAATACCAACATAATATTTTGAAGAACTGGAAAACATAGTACTTTATTTTGTATGGAACCAGAAAAACTCTGCATAGCTAAGGCTATTCTTAGTAATAAAAACAAAGTAGAAAGACATCACTCTACCAGACTACAGGCTATATTACAAGTCCACAGTAATCAAAATAGCACGATATTGCCAAAAAAATAAAGATACAGATATATGGAACAGCATAAATAAACAAGATTTGAAATCAGTCTCTACATGCTACCTGATCTTTGATAAACCAAACAAAAGCATACAGTGGGGCAAAGAATCCCTATTCAACACATGGTGCTGTGAGAACTAGATAACCACATGTAAAAGACTGAAACTTGATCCACACCTTTCACCCCTTACAAAAATTTACTCAAGATATATAAGAGACTTAAATCTAGGACATGGAATGATAACAAAATCTTAGCAGAAAGTGTGGGGAAAACTCTTGATGATGTTGGACTGGGGAAAGATTTTATAACAAAGACTTCAGTGGCTATCGCAACAACAACAAAAATTAACAAATGGGACTAAATTAAACTGAAAAGCTTCTGCACAGCTAAGGACACAACAAGTAAAGCAATAAAAAAAAACCCTATTGAATGGGAAAAGATCTTTGCAGGTTATCAATCTAACAAAGGGTTGATAACTAGAATCTACAGAGAACTCAAATTGATAAACAGAAAAAGAGTAAACAAACTCTTTCCTCTGGGCAAGAGATACAAACAGAACCTTGTCTGACAAAGACAGACGAAAGGATAACAAACATTTGAAAAAATGCTCATCGTCCCTGGTCATCAGAGAAATGCAAGTCTCAAAGATATAGATGCTGGCATGAATGTAGAGAGAAGGGAATGCTTGTACACTGTTGGCGGGACTGCAAACTAATACAGCCTCCTTGGAGGGAAGTATGGAGAATACTCAAAGGACTCTAATTAGACCTCCCATTTGATCTTGCAATCTCATTACTGGGCATCTACCTAGAAGAAAAAAAATCATTTTATCATAAAGACATTGGCACTAGACTGTTTATTGAAGTTCAATTTACAATCACTGAAACATGGAAACAACCTAAATGCCCATCCAGGAATGGATTATCAAGCTGTGGTATATGTATACCATGGAATACTATTCAGCCATTAAAAAGATGGAGACTTTATATCTTTTGTATTCACCTGGATAGAGTTGGAACACATTCTTCTTAGTAAAGCATCCCAAGAATGGAGAAATTTATTCTAATGTGAAGGCAGTAGATGATCTAATACAAGGGGTTGGGTAGGTTAATAAGGGATTAGGGAGGGGGGGGAAGGAGAGGGATGGGGAGGTCATGATGTATAGCACAACTCTTGGGGGCAGGACACAATTACAAGAGGGATTTTACCTAACAATCACAATCCGTATAACCTAATTCTTTGTACCCTCAATGAGTCCCAAACAATAAAAAAATAAAAGTAGAGTTTATAAAACTCTTCCATATAGGGTGGTGCCTGTGGCTCAGCGGGTAGGGTGCTGGCCCTATATACTGAGGGTGGTGGGTTCGAACCCGGCTCCAGCCAGCTAAAACAGCAATGAGAATTGCAACAAAAAATAGTCAGGCATTGTGGCGGGCGCCTGGCTCGGGAGGCTGAGGAAAGAGAATCACTTAAGCCCAGAACTGGAGGTTGCTGCGAGCTGTGACAGCACAGCATTCTACCAAGTGGCAACAAACTGAGACTCTCTCAAGAAAAAATAAAAAAGCTTCCATATAAGTATAATAAAATCAGAAATTAAACTTTCATCAAGTAATATATATATGTATTCATATATAGTCTTATATGATATACATATATAGTCATATATATATAGCAAATTCAGTAAGTCTTATTTGATTGTCAATGTCAGGAAATAATAAAGCATGCCATACATTCTTAATGTAAATTATTATTTCAACCCACATAAGCACAGGCACAACTACTAAAAAACTACAAATCGCCTATGTGAATAAAGATAGAAAACGAGTGTGTATGCCACCTTTTCTAATAAGATACCTTATTCAGTTTACATAAAGGTCTTTCTAAGACTATTTTCAAATTATTTACAATAAAAAATAAAATGTCCTTTTAACACTGGACCCTCTAGTTTTAGTCTTGATCAGACCACAAGACCTTTTGACGTGACACACTTACTGGAACTTACATAATCTAAAAAGAGACAGTTACTTCTTTACTATCAAAGTACCCCAAGAACTTTATTGTTTAATTCGTGAACTGTGAAACCTCTGTCTTCTAAGCTGCCAACAGGAGCTCAGAGGGAGTTGATACTAAACGATTCAAAAAGTGATCTTCATGCTATGCAGCAATGAAGACAGAAAACAGCTGGGATTCTGAATATACTGGAACGTACCCTCTATTTAACCCAATAATTGTGGCTGACATAAAATGTTATGGTAGGCAGCAGTGACAGCAGAGCCTTAGCAAAAACAATACCAGAAATGAAATACCCTAACCCTAATGCTGTTGGTAAATTACGGATACTACATGTTTTTCTATTAATGAAAGTGACTTCCTCTTCAAAACAAACAGATAAACAATTACAGGCCCACACAGAGAAAAACACAACTGAACTCAAATGGAGTGGAGGAAGGAAGGAGAGGGAGGGGGCAGGGTGATGGGTAAGCTCTCAGCTAAGATGCACAATGTAAGTGCCTGGGTGAAGGGCTCAAGTACAACTTGAACTTTACCTAAGAAACGCAAACAATGTAACCTAAACATTTGTATCCTCATACTAATCTAAAAATTTAAAAATGATTAAAAAAACACCCTGTCACTAAACCCCAGCTATTTACACCCACCACCCAGTCTCAACAAGAGAGATCATCATTGTGAATGGAAATGTGTTTGGGTTCAACCACTTCCAACAGACATAACTCTCAGATTCTCCCAAGCATCTATAGAAAAATCCCTGGACTCAGTCAGAAGCCCTGGGATCAAGTTCAGATGATGCCATTTCTCATCAACTCAAGGTTTACCTGAGTCTGATTTAAGTCCAACACTCTACACACTTAACATAGGGTGGGGTCCTAACTCAAGAAGTCCATAGCATCTGAGGATGGAGCAGGGATTTCCTATCTTGGTAGTTATTTGCTATGGACTAAATGGTTTTTGCCCCTGGCCCCAAAAAGATACAGGGTCTTAATTCATGGGGGTGGAGCCTTTATGAATGGGATCAGTGCCCTTATAAGAAGCACAGGGAGAAGATATCCCTTTCTCTTTTCTTCTCTCTCTCTCCCCCTTCCTTTCTTCTCTCTCTCTCTCTGCCTTGTGAAGACAGCACGAGGTGGCCACCTGAACACCAGGAGGCCTCTCACCCAGAATCAAACCGTACTAACACCCCAGCCTTCTAGAACTGTGAGAAATATATGATGTTGCTTAAGCTGCCCACCCAGTCTACGGATGAGATTCTGTTATAGCAGCTTTAACTCACTAAAACACTATGCCCTTCTCAAATCCCTGTGATTTGGGTACGAGATTTGTTTCTGCAACATGAGAAATAATACATCCTCTCGCTTCTCTCTCTGCTCACTTTTACCACTTTTACTTCTTCCTTGACTCAGTTTCTACCCAACTCCGTCCTTAATTCTCTATATACTCAAACCTTTGCTGAGTTGCTTGGTAAACACTCAACTTCTTTTATGAAAATCAAGTCTGAGGTCCCATGTCCTAATACTGTTTGAAAATTTGAGATAATTGAGTTTTAACTTTTTGTCTTTAATTTTTAGGATTTAGCTATTACATTTTTTTCTCATGTATTCATCTCATGTTGACCAGCATGCTGGAAAGTAGTATTTATACCGGGTTATCATTCTATACCCTCAGCATTGCCTCTTTCGGACATACAGCAACTTTCTTTCTTTCTTTCTTTTTTTTCTTCCTCCATACAGCAACTTTCCATTCTAGTTCCCACTGCCTTTGGGCAACAACATGCTTGATATCCTAAAGGGAGAATTAGAATCTTGCAAGTGTGAAGATTTCAAATTCCCCCCTGACCAAATTTTAATCACATTATTTAAGCTTTATGAAGAAGAATTGGAGCCTACTGTAAGAACATTAGATATTTTTGAATTATCACTCATCTTTCAATAAAAACTAATTTAGTTATTCATTTACAGATTTTCTTTTTCATTTCTCAATATGCTACAGTGGAATTTCAAATGAAGAATTCAGCCAGAGTCCATAAAATGATTGCAATTTTTCTTTCCCTACAGAGGAAAAATATTGAGAAAAATAAAATGGAACTCAACTTCAAATGTATCCTAACTCTCCTAATGCATAAGACAACTCTAAGTATGGCGCTACAATAAAGGATCATTAAAAGTGACGTGAAGTCAAGTCACTATTCCAACTAGTGTCTTCATACTGATTAGTTTCCTTGTTCTTTTGCTACGCAAACATACCTTGCTCTCTATTTTCTAACCAAGCTAAGCATTTACATCTATGATAGACCCTCCATAGTTGACCATCTCCTTAAGTTGACCTAATTTTCATAGACCAGACATGCACCATATGTACATTTCAGTACATATTAGTAGGCTTAGTTCCCTAGGTTGACCCCCTCTGTATGTTGACAGGTTTGCTACAGGAAGAGCTCATGGCATCAGTACCACCTGGGTAGGTTCTATGTTAGACAGACATGAGACTGGGCTTAAGGAGTAGAGTAGCCTGCTTAGTGAAAACAGACTTAATCTAGTACATATTTCAATTCAGAATTGGACTCCTTACTTAATGAGTGGCTTTTCCATATTATCATCTTGGAGGTGGAGGTGGGGAGAGTTGCCAAATTCTTTGACTTTAAAATGACTGAGGCCAAAATAGAGACACTTTATCAATACAAGAACTCTCTGACTATTCCAAGTGATTTTATTTTTAATACATAGAATCAAGTAATTATCTACATAGATATAAATGTGCTTTAAAATTGTCCCAGGTGAGGCTGGGGCAAGACAACCGCTTTAGCCCAAGAGTTTGAGGTTGCTGTGAGCTGGGATACCACAGCACTCTATGGAGGGTCACGGGGTGAGACTTTGGCTCAAAAAATTAATAAATCAAATTGTAATATTCAATATATACTGATGTTTATTATCTTGTATCTTTTATAATTGCAGAAGTTAAACATGACTTGAGTATTGCAATTTTTTTTTTTTTTTTTTGGAGACAGAGTCTCACTGTGTCCCCCTCAGTAGAGTGCAATGGCATCATGGCTCGCAGCAACCTCAAACTCTTGGGCTTACATAATTCTCTTGCCTCAGCCTCCCACATAGCTGGGACTACAGGTGCCTGCCACAATACCCAGCTAGAGTATTACAATTTTAATATAGTTAAAAAAATTTGTCCCTGTTTCTGGACACCATTATTCTGACTTTGTTTCTGCCATCCTGAAACCCCAAGTACAATTATCTTTGAGAATGGGGATGA
Source organism: Arctocebus calabarensis (assembly GCA_963573935.1). Taxonomy (NCBI): domain Eukaryota; kingdom Metazoa; phylum Chordata; class Mammalia; order Primates; family Lorisidae; genus Arctocebus; species Arctocebus calabarensis. The sequence continues at coordinate 25,695 of CAUYON010112411.1, read as the reverse complement.
TTTTTCAGGTAGGTTTCCTTTGAAAAAGAGAAGGAGATTTCCCTAGGTTTCCATCTCAAGAAAATTAAATTGAATTGGATTTTCAGGTACCATTAATTGATGTAACAGAGAACAGAAACCTGATGATTTGACTCAAGGCCTTTTTGTTTTGTTTTGTTTTTCTTTTCTTCTTCTTTTTTTTTAAGGAAAAGACTTCAGTGAGAATGACCTCTAAACCCAAATGTCAGATTTCTTGCTGCTTCTGCAGCAATACATGTAGTTTAAAAAAGTAAAAGGCAACAATGGCTCTGATCATTTCTCTGGTGACTGAGTATTTTTAACTGCGGTTTCTATATTCCACATTTCAGAAGTCTCTGAGATATATTATTTATAGCAAGGTGGATTTAAAAGAAAGACTGAATGATCTATTAAAAAACTTTTAAGTTGTATCATTTTTTTCCAGAATACATTTTAGTTTCTTGTATTTCATAGAGAAATTTTTATTTGACACCTTTTAGGCTAACTGGGTAGATAAAAGGCTCTTAATGCACACAAAAATACTTAGGTCACTAATACATTTTCTACACTAAAAATATGAATGTTGTTAATTTTATTTTTAAAAGTGTGCATTAGTATGCACATATATATCTACAAAAATTTTTGTGATCTAAGAATTCTTGTTTTCAGGTGTATTGAACATTGGCCTAAATGTCTACAAATGAAGAGAAAGAGAGAGAAACGGTAGAACTGGTTCCCTAAAGCTTGTATTCTCAAAGGAGTGAGGGGGTGACACTACCCCCAAGGGAGTAAAAATTGATTCTTGGGGTTCAAGAAAGTCTTAGATATTATAAGGTTATGGTCCTCTGTGATAAGCAGAATAATGTTTTGAAGGGATCTGCTTCACCGAGGAGTCCATTCACTAATCTCCAGAGCCTGTGAACATGTCATCTCATTTGACAAGGAGGAATTAAGATGGTAGATGGAATTAAAGTTGCTACTTAGCTCACCGTGAGAGGAGAGATTATCCTGAATTACCCAGATATTCCCAGCATCATCACAACGGTCCTTAAAAGTGGAATAGAAAGATGTGATGATAGAAAAAAAGTATATACAGCATTTACTTTACAAATGGAGGAAAAGGACCACAAGCAAAGGCATGTGGGTGGCCTCTAGATGCTGGCCATGGACTCTCCTCTAGACTTGCAGAAAGGAATTCAGCCCTGCCAACTCCTTCATTCTATTGCAGTGAGACCTGTTTTAGATATGCATTTCCCTGGAACTATGAGATGACATATTTGTGTTGTTGCTGCTAATTTAGCATTATTTGCTATAGCAGCAAGAGAAAACTAATATACCCTCCTGAGGGCCAGAGTATATAAACAGATATGTAATTTATCTGTAGAATGAAAATGCTATTGGTGGGATATTAGGGAAAATGTCTAAAATTAGAGTCCCCACCAAGGAACATGGCAATAATTTAAAAAAAAATGTTGATGAACATTGCGCAAGAAAGTGGCAAGTAGGTTCTCTGCTCAAGTATATCCGAAAACAGGAGCTTGGTAAATGTTGGGATGAATAAGTTTCATAGCACCAGAATCTTGCTTTCTCTGGAACAGATCAGAAAGTTAGCACAAATACAGTTATTCCTAAGTAGGAAGAATGAATAAGGTATCCCACTGGGATAAGATTTGAAAATAACCAAAATATAAACAATATGGTTGCTATGAAATGGAAACCTGAAAATCATTGGAGCAGGAGAACGGTTATATAATTACACATGCATAGTTGCATGGAAGAAAAAGTTTGAAAGTTTAGAGACCAAAATGTTAAGAGTAGGTCCTCTAGATGGTAATTCTATTTCTGTTTTTTATTATTGTTGTTGCTATTGTTTGTTCGTCATAATTTTCCTACAAGAATTATATATTGCAGGTAGGTTTTACTAACTGCCAGTAGTTGGTACTTGGAGGGGGACAAAAATTATAATATTCAACATATACTGATAATGTTTGTGACATAGTATTTTGTATATTGTGTCCTGAATCACCCATAATTACATAAGTCAAATATGCCTTGAATATAACAATTTTAGTACTTTTTTTTCTCCTTTTAAAAAATGTATAAATATTTTTTGGCACCGTCTACGTATACAAGGTCTAATAATCAAGTTCATGGACTAATCCTCGAAAATGTACTATTACCTCATTGCTGAATATCACCCCAGTCATCAGATGGGCAACGGGAGTACTTCAAAGGTGACCATAGCGATATTCTGCCATGAGGTATGTAGCACTTCTCTTAGGACAAGTTCGCAAATTTCATTGCCTGACCTTGAATCTATGTCACATAGATACATACAAAAAGTGATGAAACAATTACAACATGAACAATATATACTGTGGTCTCCCTGGCAGTAGATGTTCTAAATGTCCAACAATAGGGGTCTAATTTTAAAGTCATACTACATTGACATAACAGACAATATACAACCATCTTTTAAAAGGAAATATTGATATGCAATGTTATCTAAGCCAGAATTAAAAACTAGTTGTTCATGTCACTTTTTATTTCATTACTGTATTGATACAACCATGCATACATATTTATTTATTTATGTAAAATAATCTAAAGAGATACCCAATACAGCTATGAGCTCCTTGATCTGCTGAGAATTCCAAGTCTCCACATTTTGAAAGGATGAGAAATAATTAATTTCAGAGTCTGGCACAGGTCAGTGATAGTCAAATGATATACAGATTCAAGGATCTCTAAGGCAGGGAATATATGGAGAGTCACTTCATTAGAGATTATGGGATACTTGCAGTAAGAAAGTCATAGTAATAATTTTAATTTCTATATAGTCCTCCGTCCTTGGTATTCCTATAGTTCTTGATGTCTGGATCTACTGATTGCATACCATGCAGTAATGGGTATAGCTAAGTTTGCCTAATTGAAAAAGCAACGCCCATAGGAAGAAGCTTCAGAAAAACACCTGAGCAGTAGGAAACCCTGGACTGGACCAGTGAGAAAACAACACAATTGCTTCTGTCCTTAATTTATCCATTAGGGACCAGCTTTACCTAAGGAAAAAAAAAAAGGAGGAAGTCTATTAACATTTTCTAACTTTGTATGAGCCTTCTCAGTGGGAAAGAAGAAATATTGTCCCCATACTCTGGAGTTTATTACCCTGCAATTGTTTATGGCTTTGCTACACCAAATTGCAGTTGTTGAAATGTATCTCAATATATTTTAAAGATGACTTTACTTAGGTGACAGCTTATATATTTTTTATTCTTCAATCAGCCTCCCTGACAGTAGGAAAAACACAAATTTAAATGGGCCTCCTTATTTTGATTATAGCTTTGATGCGCTAAACGTGTCTATAGGAAAAACTGTACTATTTCAGGCATGAAAAGCTATGAACCTCTCTGCTTTCTTGATTTTAAAAGTGTTTTTGGATTATTTTAGAGGCTATATATGGGCTCAAATAATATATATACACAGACACATATATGTATGTATATTCTAGAATATTTAAAATATGCTAAAATCACAGTATCACTGCACAACTACTAGAATAGATATAATTTGAAAGATAGACAGTTTGGCAAGGGTATAGAGAATCAAAATCCTCAGACATCACTGGTGGGTCTATACGTGGTGTATCCATTTTTGCAAAGCAGTTTGGCCATGTATTAGAATTCTAAATAGAATTGCCATATGACCTCATAATTCCACCCCTAGGCACACACCCCAAAGAAATGAAAAGTTATATTCATACAAAAAGTTGTACTGAATGTTCATTGCAGCATTATTTATAACCAAAAGGGAGAGAATCTAAATTTCGATCTGCTGAGGAAAGTATACATATTGTGTATCTTTACAATGAAGTAGAGTTCATCAACAAAAGTGATAAAACATTGATGCGTGTTATGACATGAACAAACCTTAAAGACATTACGCTAAGTGAAAGAAGCCAGTCACAAATGACCATGTATTGTAAGAATCCACGTCTGTAAAACACCCAGATTAAGCATATTTATACAGAGAGAAAACAGATTAATAGCTTCCTGGGTCATGAAGCTAGGGAAAAGGAAGGAAGAATGGGGAGTGACTGCTAATTGGCAAGGTATTTCTTTGGGGAAGTGACAAAAATGTTTTAACTTAGATTGGGATGATGGTTACACAGGTCTATAAATTTACTGGAAAAACATTCAACTGCATAACTTTAAATGAATGAATTTTGTGATGTGTAAATAAGACTTCAATCAAGCTGTTAAAAAATCTAGTAAGGTTCCAAGTGTGCAAAGAACATCAGCAGGATATCAAGACCATGATAATTAAGGAGGCCTGGTCGTCCATAAGCAACCAAAGAGCCTCACGTATCTAACTTTGCACACAACATTTTAAATTGTAACAGAGCACAGAGGAGTAGGTAATCTTTAGCAAGGAAATAGTTCACTGCCTCGTTTTCTTGGAAATAATCTATTAAAGTGAGAGTGAAGTTGGAATGTTCACCTTGAAAGTTTCCTCTCCACACTATTTTTCCTTCAGAACAAATCAAGTCATTTCCATTCTTTTTTATTTATTATTAAATAATAACTGTGTGCATCGATGCATTTATGGGGTTCAGTGTACTGATTTGATATACAATGTGAAATGCTTACAGTGAACTGATTAACACACCCATCACCTAGCTCCTTTTTTTAAAAAACAACCATTAAAAAGTGGAAATTTTTAACATACCACACCACATAGTTTTGTTTTGTTTTGTTTTTTAAAGACACTGTAGGACATGTTTTAGATTTTTATTCCTTAGGGAGGGCACAAACAAATAAGAGGCACAATCGGAAAAATTTGTGCAGTCTCAACTCACTCCTTGTAACTTTCTCTCAAAGCCTGCTAAGACATATCAAATCTAATTTTCTTTTTATCTACCCAAGGGCAATGGTCCTCATTAACAAGGAAAAAAATCTACAAAGCTAGGACGGAGTGACGAAAGTTGATGGTTATCTCATTAGGGCGCAATGCTCGCAAGGCACCCAATTGACAGACAGTATTAAGAAGCCAAATGTCAAGGCAGTGGAACAAAATGCATTGCAGCACTCGACTATCGCCAGCATTAATCCCTTCATTCAAAGTTCTGTTAATGAATGACTACAGCACACCAGAAAGTGAGCTAGAGAAGGAAATGAAATTGAACCTGTGCTTTCATCACTCTAATGATAAAAAATAGTGCCTTAGAAATCTTTGCATCAAACTAATCATTTCAAATCCAAAGTCGTATTAATTATTAATCTAAGAAGCACATTCATTTTATGGTGTATAAATTTTATACTTAATAAAGCTGTTTAAAAAAATATGGTAAGCTTTCCAGCATACAAAGAGCATTGGCACTCAAGGAACACTTGCACCTTGGTAACCTCACTATATATTTTTTAACAAGTTTATTGAAGTATAATTTACATGCCATAAGATTTATTTATCTTAAGCATATAATGCAATGATTTCTTAGTAGATTTATGGAGTGTGCAGCCATCACCACAATCCAATTTTCTCTGTAGAGCCCACACTTAGAATCTGAAAACCTGAAAGAAATTGAAAAGATTTATAGAAAGTGCAAAGATCTGTTAACAGTAAGAATATACTGAGTTTAGGAGCTTCTTTAACTTTAAAAAAGATTCTATGTATAAAAAATGTCACAATGTAACCCCAGATAATTATTGAAGAAACAAAAGGGAGATTAGCCCTAAATTATATGAATGTAACATTCAACACCAACCATATTATCTACATAATGTCATACAGTTATATTATTATTTATTCGTTCATTTACTTACTCAGTCAATTGGTATTTACTAAGTTTCTACACGGGCCAAGAATTTGCCTCAAAGAGTTTACAGAGAGTGAATCTTTTTATTTGATATAACATATGAAGACGGCAGAAAGGATTTTTTTTTTATAAACAACAGATGCCCAGAAATAACACACAGAATAATTACAAAGAAAATCTACTGAGCTTAAGTTACTGTGTATATACAACAAATAGCCAACTAATTCTATTAATCTTTACCTCAAATCTAACACATTTTCTTCCTTTATTATTTTTTCCCAAGAGACACATAGTTACTTCAGTAAATTTTAAGCAGCCCTAACTTTTGGAACAGTCACACATTATTATCTTTCCCAGTTGCTCATAGACACGAGATTTGCTGCACAGGGTTGAGGAGAAAGAACCCTTGGTTCCCTCTAACTTCTCTGAACTTTGTAAATAAAATGAGAAAAACAATACCCACATGAAGAATCATAACGAGAAATGACTAGAATAAGGATTAGGAGCCCAGAGCTGGCTCTTCCTCAGTCTGTGTATCTGCTATAGGTCCTTGCCCCTTGCCTAAGAGGCACCAGGCCATTCACCAGAGCAACAGTTATCACTATAAAGACAGTATGTAAAAATCATGTGATACCAAAGTACAAAGACATAGGGCCCAGCACAGTGGCTCATGCCTGTAATCCTAGTACTCTGGGAGGCTGAGGTTGGAGGATAGCCTCAGCTCAGAAGTTCAAGACCAGCCTGAGCAAGAGGGAGACCCCAGCTCTGCTAAAAATAGAAAAATTAGCCAGGCATTGTAGCAGGGGCCTATAGTCCCAGGTACTTGGGAAGCTGAGGCAGGAAGGTCATTTGAACCCAGGATTTTGAGGTTGCTATGAACTGGGCTGATGGCAAGGCACTCTAGCGTGGGCAATAGGGAGAGACTGTCTCAAAAATAAAAAAGTATGAGAGATAGGCCTCTAGGGACTGATATAATAAAAAACCAATACCTCTCACACAAACCTCAGTGAAACAGGAAGATGGGGAGTTCTTATCAGAAGTTCTCTGCAGTCAAAGAAATTAACCCAAGTACAAGCAAATGAACTACCTACAGTCATACAGTCAGCCAACGTGTAGGCCAAGTGACTCCCTCCTCAATTTACTATTTAACCTACTAACTTCCACTGTCTACATGGACACCTCGCACCTAGTTTCTGGGGGGCGGGGAATCCTTTCCAGGTGATCTTTTTTTTTTTTTGGAGACAGACCCTCAAGCTGTGGCCCTGGGTAGAGTGCAATGACATCACAGCTCACAGCAACCTCCAACTCCTGGGTTCAAGCAATTCTCCTGCCTCCATTTCCAAAGCAGCTGGGACTACAGGCACCTGCCACAATGCCCGGCTATTCTTTGGTTGCAGCCGTCATTGTTGCTTGGCAGGCCTGGGCTGGATTCGAACCCGCCTGCTCAGGTGTATGTGGCTGGCCCTTTAGCTGCTTGAGCCACAGGCGCCGAGCCTCCAGATGATCTTTTTCTAGAGTTTTATAGTGATTTTGACATCATGGGACAGTATCTCTTACTGGGTTTGTGATATTTTTACAATTTATTCATAAGCCTATCTCTGAAAACACTGGGTGGATTTAGACATCCCTGATGTAAACATTTATATTCTTAATAACAAATGCAACAGTGGGCACGTTTCATCACACAGTTGTTCTTACGTTTTACTATAGCACATGTTGACAAAGAATAATGAATGTGCTCAACTCTTTTATAAATCAGCCATTTTTCTGTTCAAAGGTGCAGTGTGATCTAAACAAAATGCAGATGCCAATTAAACAAGCCTCATTAATCATTATGAGGTGCTCAGAGAAAAGGCCTGTCTCGGCTACTCAAGATTCACCACACTTTTAAGACTCACTCACAATCAGAAAAGTTGATTTAAAAAAAAATAACTCTCTGCTTTGATTCCTAGCAGCTTGCATTTTTTTTTCCATAAAACCATATGTTCCACGTGGAAGGCATAAGCCCAGTCATGGCATTTGGGCATTGTCTAGTGAGATGTGTTCCATCTGTATGTTGCTTCTAGGCTGGAAACAAAAGATGGGGTTGGAAACACTTTTCCTGTTTCCAATTCCCCCTCCCATACTCCCACACCCACCCCATCCCCATGCCCACTCAGCCCTGGAAAAAAACTTGCAAAGCACATAGCTATTTCTGGTAGCTCCTTAAAATAGCAGCAATTTGGAATCAACATTGTCCACATATTACCTACTGTCCCCGCCCTTTCCCCTTCAAAAGATGTGCTTCCAAGATGCCAGCTGGGAAACCCCCGGGGCCAAGGATTAGAGGTCAGGCAGCTTCATTTGTAACCCACCAATGAGAAGCAAGCCTCTGTGTGTCTCTCTGCATTCCTATGATTTCACTAAATAATAGAAAAAGAAACCCAGTGAACAAAAGAATAAAAATGCCATGGAAGTTCATTGTCGAGTTACTGTCTGGAGCAGTCATGGTGCCTGTTGCTAAGGTCACAATAGTGAGACTAAGACTTGCAGGGAAGGAAATTCTTGAAAAGAGAACATCGGGGATATTTTGCTTAAAACATACTGACCTCACACAGATAGTCTTTCTTTGCTTTCTTTCTTTCTTTTCTTTTTCTTTTTGCAGAGATGCTGCTGTTTGTCAAGTACAATCAATTGCTCTAAAAGCATGTTGAACTAAAGCGCTGTAATAGAATGCATCACATTTATTCTCTCTAGCAAGACACTGCTGTGGCTGCTCAAAATAACTCGAATTTAAACAGGAGCAAGCTAAGATTTAAAGGGAAACTCGTGTGAGCAGAAGCTGCCAATCCCTTTAACAGCAGATATAACTGAATAATTAAGGATGAGTTATTAAAAAGATACGCACATCTTAATGCTGGTTTACAAATCTTTACATCCTCATTCTGTGACTAGTAGCCTAGAAACATACCTTCCTTTACCCTGGGGTTGGAAAATAGTGTTTACTGATGCTGAGAATGTGCGTTAAGATGTACGTTGTTATTCAATCTCAACCATTTGAGAGAGATTTGGTGTTATCCCAAAGAATACAAAGTCACTACCGTCAATCCAGGAAGGAATTCAACATCTAGGAATTTCAAAACGTAATGCAGGTCAGTAAAGGAATGGCCCATAAAGTGTGATCAATGTCAGGACACAATTGTGCAGGACCAATGACCAGACATTAAATGTGACTTAAGTCACAGATTTTGATGACGTGATCACATAAAGGATTCATTCCAGAAACATTTTCCATGAGACTGTTTATTTGAACATTTTGAAACAGAATATTATTATTAGCATGCTACAAAGACTTGAGACCAAGGGGAAAATGCATTCTTTGGGATTTGTGTGGGTCTTCACCACTGTGAAGCCTACTAAACTCTGTTTCATTAATATCCTTCAGGTCTCTGCACCAAATGGGAGAAGCGCAGACATAAAGTGGTAGGTAACTGTCCACGTGCCTAGTTACTGTTGGGGCTGGGGGTCCTGTTTCCCAAACCCAGTTTACCTGGTTCGATTACTCTGCTGCTAGAAAGTTCAACTGAGGCACGTTGATAATTGAAAGCAAAACTGAATGGAAACTGAAAATAAAACTGGAGCACATAGGCAGCATAAAGAGAGCAGAACAACCCACACAAGATTCAGTGTAACAAAGAGAAAATTTATTTAAAAACAAAGGGGAAGTGTAGAGCACTTCCAAAGAGTTGGAAGCAGGTCCCTCTCATGAATAAGAAGAAGTGAGAGAGACGGAGATGCAAAGCTATCAATACCTCTTCCTCTCCATTTGAAATTGGCTGCAACTCTTCCATTGACCTCTCTGTGCCTCTGGGAGTTATTGCTCTTTTCTATTGGTCATCGATCATTGACTTCTTCTATTGGTCAATGGTTACCTCGGTTACCTCATACTCACATTCCTTTCCCTTTTTTTAGTGAGAGTTGCTGAGTGGTGAATGTTCCTATGGGCACCCCCAGACTTCCTTGTTCAGTAAGCCAAGTTATCCTCCCATCCCCCTCGAAGTCCCTTTCTTAGTGCCTCTTGTCAGTTACCTTGATGCAGCACTATAAGGGATTGTGGCATTGAAGATTAGTTGACATTTTCATTTAGAAAATCATATGTGGGCTAAGAGTCAATGTAACTTGCTTTCTACTTCATTCTATATTACAGCATGTATTTTGAAGTCTACATCTCAGTAAGTATGATCTGCTGCTTTTGTAGCCTCACACTTTTTGCAGCACTAATAATATATCCATATGGACTTGTTTCATAACCATGCACAGGCAGACTGTCTGGATCTGTGCCTATAGTGCTATACCTTTAAAAGCAGTAATTAGGCAGCCCACAGAAAAAGGACAGAATAATAATTGCTAGCTATTGTTTATTCTTGTCCACTTTCTTTCATTTCTCTTGGAAAAAACAATTCCCATAGTTCATAGGAAATCTGAATGACGCAGCCTGCTTTATTTCCAAAGGCATTCTGAGATCAAACCAGATTGATGGGAGGGGAAGGATTTAAAAGATAAGATGATAAAGTAACCCACCCCCCCCAAAATCCTCAGACCAGTTCATCTATTTAATACTCCATAAATGCACAAAACTTAAACTGTATGAATCGGTCTATATGTTAGGTTTTTGAAAAGGGAGACAGTGATACAAATTTGTGAGGACTTCTTTAAAGAAATCTGATGTAGGCAAGAATTATGTAAAATAAATAAAAGATGATTCAATATATCATTTGCACATTTTAGTCCAGTCTCACTTGAATTCATCATATTGGGAAGTAATAAAATAGTAAAAGTAAAATTGTGGCCTAAGTATCCTAAACCTTAATTCTTTCTCAATGAACATCATATAAATATTAGACTAAGGAAAAAAAAATTAAATGTAGCCACTTTTCTAGAGATAGTCTTGTGAAGTTTCATGATGATGTTTGTTATAATCTTTTCTGATGTAGACAAATGTAGTATTTTCAGACTTGGCCTGTCTTCTAGATCCTGAATGTCTAAAGTTGTTTTGATTTTTACATCTTAGAGCAATGGATTCCTTTCCGCTAGTGACTTAATATGATTTAGTGACTTCTTGAAATTCTCTCTCCTGTTCTGTTGTGTGGTTCAGTATCACTGCAGAAATCCCTACATAAGCCAGAAGCAAAACAGTCCACAACAAGCCTGAAGGGACTGATGTGATAAATGTCTCATTCCAATGAGATTTCCCAAATGACACAACACCAGCAGAATTCCACTGGATTGTCTGAAGCAGGAAATGTGTTCTGTGGAATATAACTCTCAGAGCAAAAACAAGATGTCTCAAGAAAATAGTTTTATTCACGTTAGGAGAAAAATCATCCTCTTTGCTTGACTACATGTACAGGATATTTCTCAGAGAGCGATAGAGTTCTAATAGTAATACTTGTTAACTCAAAAGTCACCCTGACATGTATAATTTCATTGCTTTCAAACAAAATAAAGAATTTGAAGAAAAACCTATGACTTCCTACTTGTCACTTCCCTTTAATTTTGATGCCCTTGTCTTGCCTCAATTATTTTAAAACTTTTCACAAAGTTTCTTATGCTAACGGTATTACTGGACTCATGAAATTACTATTAAAGAGATACCATGATAATCATCTTTTTTCCTGAAAAAGATACTGAAGTTGAGAAATGGTGACAGCCTTGCCCTAGAACTAATCACAAGCAAATACTGAATCAGGGTTTTGGAACTATCTAGATCTACATAACTTCTTAACTGTTATAAACCCTGCCACCATAAGGAGAATTCAGTAAGAATGTATGGGAGAAGAAACTAGCCAAGTCTAGAGAAAAAAATGCTAAAAAAAGACTACAGGTAAGAATTCACAGGACTTACACAGGGCTGGAAATAGTGCTCATAATTCATGGAGCAAAAGGAAGACAACACCAAAGGCTTTGACTTAGTAGTGGGGCAAAATTATCTCCAGACTAGGTGCTCTGTGGACTCACCTAACAATGGTTAAAACTAAAACTCGAAAGGATCACCTTCCAAGTAGCTGAACTTTATCCTAAAGCAAAGATTATATGAAAAAAAAAAAAGTCTAGTACCCATCAAGATACTAAGGAGGATGACTGGCATTCAATCAAAAATTACTAGAATGTCAGGAATCCAGAAAATATGACTCACAATGAAGAAAAAGATTACAAAAGAAAAATCTACCAATCAAAACCAAAGTAGAACTGAAACAAATGATAGCATTAGCATAGGGCATTAAAACATTATAAGTATTCTATATATTAGAAGAGTGAGAGGAAAGATTGAACCTATTAGGCACAGACATAGAAAATACAAAAAATAGACATGTTTGTATTTTTTGGTGAAATAAGAAATGCTTTCTAAGATCAAGAAGTAGCTCTCATCATTTCCACCCAATATTTTACTGGCAGTTCTAATCAGTGTAATAAGACAAGAATAAGAAACTAAGGGCATTCAGATGAGAAAAGCAGCCTCAAATCTCAGTTCTCAGGAGACTTGATCATCTATGTAGAAAACACTGTGGTTTAAGGAAAAAAAAATCTACTGGAATCAATAATTAAGTAATTGATCAAATCAACATTACATTATTATTAAGAGTTATAATTTAATAAAGTAAAATGAATCTAGGAAGTTTCAGAATACAATCAATACAAAATATCAATTTACTTTTATGTGGTACAATCAACAATCAGAAATTAAAAATGAAATACAACACCATAAAAATATTAAATATATACTGATAGGTCCCCTCAAAGGTAGGCAAAACTTGAACAGTTAAAATTATAAAACATTGCTAATAAGAAGTTTTCAATAATTGAAAAAATAGTAATACAGTCTTCTCTTTTCTTTTCTTTTTTTTTTTTTTGAGACAGAGCCTCAAGCTGTCACCCTGGATGGAGTGCTGTGGCATCACATCTCATAGCAACCTCCAATCCTGGGCTCAAGCTAGTCTCTTGCCTCTGCCTCCCAAGTAGCTGGGACTACAGGCACCTGCCACAATGCCCGGCCATTTTTTGGTTGCAGCCATCATTATTGTTTGGCGGACCCAGGCTGGATTCGAACCCGCCAGCTGAGGTGTACATGGCTGGCGCCCTAGCCCGTTGAGCCACAAGCGCTGAGCCAATACAGTCTTTTCAATGATTAGAAAATTCAGCGTTGTCAAGACCTAACACTCCCTGAATTTATCTAAAGATTCAATAGAGGGCAGCACCTGTGGCTCAAAGGAGTAGAGAGCCGGCCCTACATGCCAGAGGTGGTGGGTTCAAACCCAGCCCTGGCCAAAAACAACTGCCAAAAAAAAAAAAAAAAAAGATTCAATAGAATCCCATCAAAATCCCAGTGAGGATTTTTATAGAAATATTTTGAATGGTTCTAAAACTCATGTGGAATTCAAAAGACCTAGAATAGCAAAAACAAAGTAAAATGAAACTTTGAAGAGGAAGAATAAAATATGAGGATGAAATTACCTGACTTAAAGACCAATTGTATAACTGTATTAAGAGAGTGTGGTATTGATGTCAGGATGTGTAGTCAATGCAAGAAAAAAGAGAATCTAGAAACAGGCCCAAACAAGGATGGTCAGTTGTCTTTTTTTTCCTTAAAATGTTCTGTGATAAGGCAGAACACAGAGCCCTGTTGAGAATAAAAACAGTACTAGTTTCACACTAGAGACATTCACTGTATGTAATCTACTGGTCAGTCCATCCACACAGGCTCAAATTACAGACAGCTGCATGGTCATTCTAGAGATAAATTTGATCCAAATTTGAGAAGACAGCCCAGAAATCAATTCACAGAAGGAAAGCACTTGTGAATCAACCTCCTAAAGAAACGGCAGAGGTGCAAAGGAGAGAGAACAAAATTGTCCTGTGGCGAGCCTCCACCAAAGGAAGTTCTAGGTAGAATTGATTCAACATGGCCGCTCCATACCCTTTGCCAATAAATACAATGAAATAGTATCCCTTCAGAAGCTGTTGTGTATTGCAGGGTCTCTTGGACACCAGCTTTGCTTTCTGCTTTTGAAATGCCTAAACTGATATCTTAAAGGGTGGTGGTTGGTGAGTTATGTCTGTTTCAGGCGTGACAAAGGTCCATGACAACTGTGTAACCTGCACCCATTTGCTGGCATTTTGCTGTGCAAATACAGTTCAAAATAGCATTCCAGAATTACGGTCATTAGCTAAAACTAATGCAACATCATTAATAATAATAAACAAAGGTGATTCCCTTCTTTAGTCATTAAATAAGAAACTATTTATAAAATGAGGTGTAACTGATTTCATCCTTCTTCTCACACCATCCTTCCAGCCATGTATAAATTGAATCTTCCAAGGTTTTCAACCGCTATGGCCCTTCCTTCCAGTTAGCAATTTCATCCCATAGGAGAGGGATTTGCTCACGTGAGCTCTGCAACATACCATCATGTATGTTGAGGAGTCCTGGAAGAGTTTTAGGTGTATATACGGGGTGGTACATCCATTTTTTTTTTAAGTTCTTTAGGATTTTTATCTTGCCCATTTTCATCATATTGCCTACTCGGCTACATCAAATTTGAATGGCTGTATTATACAGCAGAATGTAGCAATCACTTCACAAGATAAAAATAAATATTAATGTCTGCAAAGCCACAGCAAGATTAGGGGAGCAGAGCTTTTTAACCATTCGTTGTTGGTTATCTACTGAATGACAGTTGACCCCAGAAACTTCAAAGCTACACCCGCCCTAGTCTCTCAGGCTCTGCACAGAGCTTAAAAATTCATTGTATATCTAAGCTCCTGCAGCCTGGGATCCATGATTTTGATTTCTAAATGAAACATTTTCTGACACTCCAGAGCTATTCAAAGCCTTGGACATTTTTGCCCTGAGGAATTTCATCTTGGGAGAAATGGGGTAGTGGAATATTGATGAAGTATACAAAGGTACCTCCATGGAAAGGAGGCTTCTGAGACACTCCAGTAGCACATCAAAAGAAGAGACCAGGAACCTAACGTGGACACAGTCAACTTTGAACTGTCCCTTTTTCAGAGCGACTGCTACTGTATGTTCACTTTACTGTTGGAAACGCGAAGTTTTCATCATTCCATTTAGAGTTTTACAGTATCACAAAAACAACAAAAAAAGGCAGCTGGAGAACATATCTTCATGTACTTTTCTTGAATGAAAAAATTATTTGTGATACTTTTTAAGAAGCAACCTTGAAAAGTACAGGAAATAATAAGAAACGGGAAAATAATTACCTATCATTCTATTATCCCAAAGAAACCACTAGCAATTAAGCATATTCTTTGGAGTCCTTTTTATGCATTTTTGAAAGCTGATGATTATACAGCACAGCTAGGCATACCTGTTTTACTGCATTTTGTTTTATTGCGCTTCGCAGACATTGCATTTTTACAAATTGAAGATTTATGGCAACCCTGGATTGAGCAGTCTGTCGGCACCGTTTCTCAGACTGTGTTCGTGTCATGTCCCTGTGTTATACTATGATAATGTATAATTTCAAACTTTTTCACTATGATCATATATGTTACAGTGATCAGTGATCTTTGCAGTTACTATTGTAATTTGTTTGGGAGCACAATGAATCATGGATATAGACAGAAAACTTCATCAATGAACAGGGTGTGTGTTTATTGATAAAGTTTTCTGTCTGTATCCATGATTCATTGTGTGTGTGCACGTGCAGGCGCATGTTCTGGCTGCTCCCCCATCTGGCCATTGCCCTGTCTCTCTTCCTCTCCTCTCTCTCTGTCCCCTCAGGCCTTTACTCCCTGAGACACAACAATAGCGAAATTAGGCCACAGAATAACCCTACAAAGGCCTCTATGGGTTCAAGTGAAAAGGTGAGTCTATGTCTTCCACTTAACATCAAAGGGTAGAAGGATTGAGCTGGACGAGGAAGGCAAACTAGACCTCTTGCACCAAACAATTACACACGTGGTTAATGCAAAGGAAAAGATTTTGAGAAAAATATTTAAGCTGCTACTCCAACGAACATGCTCAGAAAGCAAAATTCCTTTCCAAATATTACTGGTTACCGACAACGCACGTACTTACCCAAGTGCTCGAGGACGATGTCTAAGGAGATGAAAGCTGTTTCTGTGGCTGCCCACACAACATCCACACGGTAGCCTGTGGATCAAGAAATATTTTGACTTTCAAGTCTTATTATATAAGAAATGCATTTGGGGAAGGAATAGGTGCTAGAGACAGTGATTTCTCTGGTGGATCTGACCAAAGTAAAGTGAAAACTTTCTGGAAAGGATTCAGCATACTAGGCATTATCAAAAGCATTTGCGATTCATAAGAGGAGGTCAAAATATAAACATCAATAGGAGTTTGGAAGAAGTGGATTCTAACTTTCATGGATGACTTTTGCGCACTTTAAGAATCAGTATAGGAAGTATTTTCAGATGTGGAAAGAATACAAGAACTAGAATTAGAAGTGGAGCCTGAGTATGTTTCTGAAGTGTTGCAATTTCCTGATCAAACTTGAATGGATGAGGAGTTGCTTCTTACGGATGAGCTAGGAAAGGGATTTCTTGAGATAAAGTCATCTCCCGGTTAAGAGTCTGTGAACATTGTTGAAATGACAACAAAATATTTACCATACTCCATAAATGTAGTCAATAAAGCAGTGGCAAAGTTTGAGAGAATTGCCTCCAATTTGGAAAAGAAGCTCTACTGTGGATAAAATGCTATCTAACAGCATCTCATGCTAAAGAGAAATCTTTTGCAAAAGGAAGAGTCAATTGATGAAGCAATTTTTATTGTTGTCTTCTCTTAAGAAATTGCCATAGCCACTCCAACCTTCAGCAGCCGCTAACAATGAAACAAGAAAAAAGATTACAACTTTCTGATGGCTCAGGTGACTGCTAGAATTTCTTAGCAAAAAGTATTTTTAAGTAAGGTAGGTACTTAAAGTTATGGCACACTTACTAGACTATAGAAAGGTATAACTTTTATATGCCCTATTTTGGGAAACCAAAATAGTTGCACGATTTGCTTTATTGAGATATTCACTTTGCTGCAATGGTCTGGAAATGAAACCAAAATACCTCTGAGGTAGGCCTGTACCATTTTTTATCAATCTTTCTTGCATATAACATTACAGGGTATCATGAGTTTTCTCCTATCATTAAAAGAAGTCTCAATAAAACTACATGTTACTCAAAAAATGTATGCAACAGAATTCATTAATTTCATCTTGGTTTTCAGTCTAATGAGTCATAATTTTCTCAATTATGAATAATCCTTAATAAATATCTTTAGGCATAAAACCATGACAGATACACAAATTACTTCCTTGTGATATATATAGATTGCACAGTCCAAATTACTGGATCAGAATTATTGACAATTATCGATCTTCAAAGCACCTCATGTAACATCTGTCAAATAGCTTTTCAGAAAATGTATATCAATTTAAACTCTGTATGAGGCCATGGATGAGGATATATATTTCACCCTCACTTTCTACATTGAGTCTTCTCATTTTTAAAATACTGTATGTGCTAATTTGATAGATGACAAGGATATCTGTTACAAAGCTATCTGTTCTCTGAAAACCATCCTACAGATTCAAAGCAATTCAGTAAAAATTCCAACAGTGATGTTTGTAGCACTGTAGAAACTTATTTTAAAATAGATATACAAAGAGTAAAGAGCAAAGGTGAGGCTAAACACTTCAGAAGAAGGATAAGAAAGGTATGTCCCAGCTTGGCTGATCTCAGAACTCATTTTGAAGCTCAAGTGAGTAAGATAACGTGGAGGCAGTCGAGAGATAGATACATTATCCAATGTAATTGACAGCTGGAAACAGAACCATTAATATATAAAAATTGAAGTCATGAAGGAAAGATGCATGGGAAAAGCAGAACTTTTGCAATAAAACAAAACCAGATAAATAATTACATATTTAAAAAGCAAAAGATGATCCTCTTTCCCCTCAAATGTAAAAACCCATTCCAGATGGATTAGGATTTAGGAAATAAATATAGAACCTTGAAACATTCGTTTCCTTGGCAAATATCTTGCTGACTTAGGAGAGAGTAATGATTTTGCAAACAAGACTCAAAAACCATGAGCTATGAAATTAAAAAATGATGAATGTATATACATTAAAATTAAGATCTTCCATTCAACGAGACCTGATCATTTCTCAGGAGTTGATTTAACTTCTCTGTGTCAAAGTTTGCTCATCTGTAAGGTGAGATAGTAACACTATTCCACAGAGTTGTCCTGAGAATTAAGGGATTTATTTATATGATGCATTTAGAACAATTACTTGTTGCTTAGTAAGTACTCAGTGATATTTAGCTTGGTAAAGCTAATAACAATTTAATGGTAAGTTTAGATGTTTTAAATATGAAAATCATTCTATTTATTATTTGCTTTGTGATTGTATTGACTTCATTTTTAAACTATTTAGGTATGACTGACATGTACAAAGCTGTAGATATTTAATGTCTATGACTTGGTGTGTCTGAGGATATGGTTAGTACAGAGCCACAAAGCTATCACTCCCAGGAAGGCTGCAGCTGTGTGCAGCATCTAATAAGGCTTCCTCCCACCCCTCAAGGAGGTGATTAATACACGCGATCTATGCTCTCAGAAAAGGTTAAGTACACAGTACAGTATTGTTAGCTACGGGAATTCCGCTGCCTAACAGATCTCCAGAACTTATGCCACACAGCTGAAACTTTGTACCCCTTATCCATCACCTCCACATTTCCTCCCCTCCCCCACCCCTGCCAACACCATCCTAATCTCAGCTTCTATGAGTGAGATTATGTTGCATTTGTATTTCTTAACTGGCTGATTTCATTTAGGACAATGTCCTCCAGATTCCTCTATGTTATCACAAATGGCAGGATTTCCTTCTTTCTTAAGGCTGAATATTCAACCTATTCTATTTTGTATATTCTATATATTCTATAAAGAATAATCTATTATAATATAATATTCTATTATATGCCGAATTTTCCTTGCCCATTTATCCACCCATGGACACATTTAGATTCTTTATCTTTGCTACCATGAATAATGCTGCAATGAATGTATGAGTGTATTTTTCCTTTGAGACCCTGGTTTCAATTCTTTTGGATAAATGCCAAAAGTAGGATTTCTAGATTACATGGTAGTTCTATGTTTAATTTTTTGAGAAATTTCCATAATAACTATACCAGTTTACACTCTACCAACAGTGTACCAGGGTTTCTTTTTCTCTACACCCTGCCAACATTTATCCTAGCTGTTCTGGAGACTGAGGCAGGAGGATCACTTGAACCCAAGAGTTCAAGGTTACAGTGAACCAAGATCATGCCACTCCATTCTAGCCTGTGTGATAGAGTTAGAAAAAAATTACCAAACTTCTTATATCCTTTATACCATTTCCATATTATGAATTAAAATTTTAATTTCTGAGCTTACCTCATTTCCCAAACATTGTTTCCAAAACCCACCAAATAATAGCTCCAGACGTCATCTTGTCACTTAATTATAAAACCAATTTCAACCCACATCAGTCATTCAGTTAGAAGCAAGCCTCCCTTCTATAAAAGGCAATTGTAAAATATATATTTGGTAAGTACAGTCTGAATATTTCTGTAAAAAGACATCTTACTATTTTGCAGAAACATTAAAAAAAAAAAAAAGCTACAGGATTGCTAGACACCGGTCTGTGGGATTAAAAGTTATACCATAAACGCCAAATCATGACTGCATAAGACACTTAGCACTCAGGGTGCCCTTGGAGTTACACTTGCTACTAGAACCACATGGCTTGTTACTTCCTTTTCAGCAATATGATATGCAGAACCGTGACAGCGTGCCTAAAATAAATGTGCTTGTATATGCCACTTTCTTAGACATTTATTACAAGGCACAGTTTATAGTCTGGAGAGTTCCAAGAAGTTTTTTGAGATAAATGAGAACAGACGTAAAAATAACTGTATTGTAGAATCCATATAGTTGATAGGTTTAAAAAAAAAAAAAAAAGAAAGAAAAGAAAAAGCAAGCAATACATCATTCAACCATAAGCTTTGGATGACTTGATTAACTAGAAAACAAGTGATGGAGTTAGCCTGGCTAAGCTGGGAATGTGCAGAAAATAGGGGGAAACAATGAAAAGATTTAACCCCAAGAGATCAACTAAGTTCATTGAACTCTTCCCCCCCCCCCACCTCCCACCTCTGCCACCCCCATTTTTATTAGGTTTGCCTCTGGGAAGTCTCATAATCCATTATAATCACCTAAACAAAACAAGAACCTAAATAAATGTCCCCTAGCTTTGATACTTGCAAATGTCTCTTTATTGCAAAGGACTTTTGAATTAGAGGTGGCAGCTGACATGGTATAGTAAACTTAGCCTCTAACTCTCTCTTATATATACAACTTCTCCACTTCAAAATTCTCATGCTTAAAATCAAGGGTCTGGACTAACTGCCATCAGCCTTACAGGGTGGTTGACATGGGAAGTATTACTTGGCAGTGGTATACTTAGCCTTAATGAATTAAGTTCTAAGAACTTGAGTTAACGAATTAAGTTTTAGAATTTAACGAATTAAGCACTTAATGAAAATAATAGGTTTTTGGTATTTTTAACACTGAAATGTATTATCCTATTGCTCATAGCAGCCTCAGTTTCTGTACACACTGTAGCAATTAAGTTTGCTCTGCTAGGATTATTCATTATTTTGAGGTTTGTGATCCTGTCAACTCTTTGGGATCAGAGGCTTTGGGACTCCACAAGCTGGGGATAAGGCACAATAAATCTTTCCTGCCTTCAACCATACCTGGTGCTCTCTAGCACAAAGAAAACTGAGTGTCTTTTCAGGAAAAGCCTAATGTCTCTCAGACATGATAGTGCATTGACTACTTTTTTTGTTTGTTTGTGATAGTCTTACTCGGTCACCCTAGGTGGAGTGCTACCATATGATCATAGCTCACAGCAACCTCAAATTCTTGGGCTGAAGGGATCAACTTGCCTCAGCCTCCCTAGTAGTTGGGATTACAGGCACCCACCCAACGACTAGCTAGTTTTTCTATTTTTAGTAGACATGGGGTCTTGCTATTGCTCAGATTAGTCTAGAACTCCTGAGCTCAGGTGATCCACCTGCCTTGGCCTCCCAGAGTGCTAGGATTACAGGCGTGAACCACCACACCCAGCCCGTTGACGAGTTCTCTGGGAAAATCCCATCTGTAGTTCCACACTATACCTCCCATTCTTATTACCCTACCATTCTGGGGTTAAAATCAAGCAATTTGAAATCTTAGAAGGTTCCTCGATTTCCTAACATTCATTATTGTAAATCTATACACTAAATTATTTCACCACTGAGATTTTATTTGGAAAGAAAATGCAAATCAGTAAGGAAGACCGATAGAAACTTAACATTCGCTGGCACATAAGAATTCTGCCTGATGATTCTTAATTTGGGGGCTTGCATTTATGTAAGTTCAGGGTACTTTCTGTAAAGAAACATAACTAGCTCTACAAACATATTTGAATATCCTTAACTACTTGACAAAGGGGTTGAGATTCCAAAGGCCCTTGGGTAGATGTCCTACCCCAAGACTCACCATGCCCTACAACCTGCCCCACTGCTGTAACTCCTTGATAAGGACCCTGTAGTCTTCATTACTGGTGGAGGTGGACTGGCAGCTATTCTCCCAATTGACATCTTCCATGTCAGTTCCTCTGTTCCATGGCAATCCTTGTCTTAGCAACTGGTTATTCTGTGTCACCAACAATGAGCCCTAGGACAGACTCCTTTTGGGTTCAGTAACAGAGTTGTGCTCCCTCCATCTAGAAGAAATGGGGGGGATCTTTGTGTGAGAGGACACAAATAGGGGTTTGGGTGAGAAGTTAATGTCATGAGAATTTTTAAATTCCCATTTGATGTTGGTGACTTAATTATTCCTGAGGTCTGGGAATTTTGACAACCCACTGAAATGAGTCAAATGTAAGTGACAGAGTTGGAGACAGGACTGAGTTTGAGATTCATAATTGGAAAATGATGAGATGGTGAGAGGGAAGGAGGTTTCCTGGAAATATGAAGAAGAAGAAATGGAACTCCAGACTGTTATCCCTAATGAGGGCATTTACACTAGAGATATAAACAGAAGCCTTCTCCCCTGAACTCACCATTGTTTCAACTGCTAATTAAAACAGCCCATTAGCTAAATCTCAACATGAGCCAAAGATAGGAAGGAAAGTGTACAGAAAGCTTTAGAAATGAACTAACCCCTTCTCAAGGAGTGGGGCTTTACAAATGCCAAAGAAGCGCTTACAACTCGGTAGTCTATAAGGGAACACTATTTCCAGAGCCTCTTAAGGGTTTGCGTAGGACTTTTTTTGCTGAAAGATTAAAGGTTTCCCTGCCAGTGATCAAATCGGAGACCTAGCCTGACTTATCAGTCTGCGAATCTGTGTCTAGCACTGGACGAAATGACCAGCTAAATAGGAAGGAAGCACTTGAGAATTTCACCAGGAAACCAAGTGCTATGTAAGGGATTAATGATCTGCTTTTTTCCTGTTTCAAAGCAGCAAAGTCAGTCCCAACCTTATCATAAATAAAATTATTAGTGGAAGTTAGAACACAATGAGTCTGGGCAGGTTTTCAAGCATGTGAAATGTTGAAAATGCATATCCTCTTTTACTTAATAGTGTTTGTTTTGTTTATCATATAAAAGTACACTATTTGCAGGTCTTTGGGAAATTTTTGGAAAATCTTACTGTAGGCAAAGGATAAAGTGAAAATGACCTAGAACTCCAATATACAGGTATCAATTCCAGTAGCCCAGTACATCATCCCATTGTTTCTACATTCATAAATATAAATATTTGACTACAAATATACTTCATACCAGAACAAGTGTCACGTTCTCAGTTTTTTATTTGTTCAATAGTCTGTTGATATGTGTTTTCTTTACCTACTTTAGCATCTGTGGTTTTAGAGGAATCTAATCCATCATTAAGATATAAGATTTATTCCCATTTTCCTATTTTCTCCACTACCATCAAATCACTCGACACCATCTGTCCGCATAACTATTATAGGGATTATCTAATCTGACCAGGGTGGATAATGATTAGATAAAAGATTAGAGACCCATTGTTCTTAAGCCTGATCTAAGACCATTTAATAAAATATCAACTGTTTCTGAAAAAAATAAGACTCCAACTAGTCACCAAGCACTGAAACAAGTTTTCACTAAATGTTTTTTATGGTTGCAGCCACCATTGTTGTTTGACAGGCCGTGCTGGATTTGAACCCGCCAGCTCAGGTGTACGTGGCTGGCGCCTTAGCCCGTTGAGCCACAGGCACCAAGCCTTCACTGAATGTTTTAACTGTCTTCTGTGACTTTGAACCAGACAGGAACAGCCAAGAAAAAATAAATAAATAAATAAATAACTGTGTTATTACATTCAATAATCACAAAATTTCACTAGGATATTTCACTAGACTTGCTGGCCAGAAAGAAGGGGCTGGGCGAGAAACAGAAAGGCAAAAAGAAGGAAGAATAGTCACGTGGTCTAAGAAGTCCACCAGGACCAGTTAATGGCACATCAGTAACATCACCTTGCTAGAGTTGCCAGTTTTGTTCAAAATGAATTGGAAGAGGAACACTGTGCGCCCTACACCAGGCATGGACCTGTGTGCATGCATACTCCTGTGTGGCCATGCCTTTCCACCCAGGTTGGTTCAGCTTCCAGCTTGTTGGTCCATCAGGAAGGCTAAGACCAGGCCAGGAGCTAGGGAGGAAGCCTAAGAACTTGGACCTGACCACCGGGGGAGGTGCTGGTAAGTTCCTATGCACATTGGGAAGTAGAACCACCATGGTGATCTTTTAGGTGTCCCAGACAGAGTTGGGGTCCAGGGCCCCTTGGTGGCTCAGGTTCTTAGAGGGGGCCCAGAGATTCACAAGGGTGAAGGGGACAATTCTAATCCCTAAACCTCAGGCCAGGTCAACATGCACTGTGAGTCTTGCACTCAGAGGAACAGGCTAGAAGGTAAGCCAGAAGGTAAACTTCACAAAGGAAGGGATATTTATCGATTTTTTTTTCACTGAAATATTCTAAGGCCAGTGATACATACTTAAATAATATTTGCTGAATGAATGACACTCAAAAGAAACCTTACTTACAAGTTGCATGTTAAAAATTAGTAACAATATATATTATGAAAAAAAAGAATACATTCCTTATGAAAAGGTAGAAAATAGAGATAAATGATGAGAAAGAAAAAACCCACACCAATAATTCCACCATCCAGATAAAAACACGGGGAATTTTTTCATATATATGTATTTTGAACTCTTTTTTCTGTAAGTATAGATATACATTTTTTAAAGGCAAGTTGCATTACTTCGATATAAAGTGATTTGCTTTTACTCAAAAATATATTGTTTCTAGATTTCCATGTGAAAATAACACATTTATAGTTTTCACAAAAAAGATAAGCAAAACTTTCTTGTTATTTCACAAAATGTACATGATAAACTGTCTGCTGACATGTGTATAACAGAAACACAGCAATAAACTTCTTTACAGAACAAAATCTTTTTATAACATATCGATGACAATTCACATTTTTTAAGCTTCTGACAAGATGGGCCAATTGCTTTTCAATAAAGACTGTGTCAATTTACACTTCTACTTGCAAAGTATGATGGTGACTAAATCCTCACACACCAGACATGATCTCTTTCTCTGTCGAATAAATTGGCTAAATATGGCATTGTAATCACAATACAATTATTAATAACATTAAAATGCCATCTCCTTGTTATTTTTGATTAATAAATTGCATCTCCTTTATTAGGTGAATAGATCAGAGTTGAAAGTTGGGGCAGTTGTCTCTTTGAGGAGAGGATGGAACATGCTGGTTTCTAGGGGTCTCTTTCTTTTTTTTTTCTGGCTTCTTTTACTCACATGATTTTTATTTTATCTTATTTTTTTATTATTGGAGATTCATTGAGGATACAAGAAACCAGATTACACTGATTGCATTTGTTATGTAAAGTCCCTCTTACAATCATGTTTTGCCCCCAAAAAGTGTAGCACACACCAAGACCCCACCCCCCTCGCTCCTTCCCTCTCTCTGCTCTTCCTTTCTCCACCCCTCCCTCATTCTTCCTCTCTCTGCTCTCCCCTTCTCCCACCCCCACAGTGTCATTAATTGTCCTCATATCAAAATCGAGTATATGGGATTCATGCTTCTCCATTCTTGAGATGCTTTACTAAGAATAATGTGTTCCACTTCCATCCAGCCTTTACAAAGGCTGTAAAATCTCCATTTTTTTAAATGGCTGAATAGTATTCCATAGTGTACATATACCATAGCCTGTTAATCCATTCCTAGGTTGAGGGGCATTTAGGCTGTTTCCACATTTTGGCGATTGTAAATTGAGCTGCAATAAATAGTCTTGTGCAAGTGTCCTTATGATAAAAGGATTTTTTTTCCTTCTAGGTAGATGCCCAGTAATGGGAGGTCTAGCTTGAGTTCTTTGAGAGTTCTCCATACTTCCTTCCAAAAAGGTATCAGTTTGCAGTCCCACCAGCAGTGTAAAAGTGTTCCCTTCTCTCCACAACCATGCCAGCATCTGCAGTTTTGAAATTTTGTGATTGGACCATTCTGGGGTTAGATGTATCTCAGGGTGGTTTTCATTTGCATTTCTCTAATAATTAGAGATATGAGCATTTTTTTCATATATTTGTTAGCCATTCATCTGTCTTCTTTAGAGAAGGTTCTATTCATGTCTCTTGCCCATTGATATATGGGATTGTTGGCTTTTTTCATGTGGATTAATTTGAGTTCTCTATAGATCCTAGTTATCAAGCTTTTGTCTGATTCAA